>OY757943.1:59585964-59735964 GCA_963585895.1 Sepioteuthis lessoniana
TGTGAAATGAAGGAGAAAAACCAAGAAGCATATATCTACATTGAACCTTTAGTTGCAAACATTGCATTAGGGGCTGTCTCTCTTGCATTTTGAACTGTGAAGCCACCATCTTTCTTGTAACGATCGCCGACGGAGGCCTTTTTATATATTGGGTTGAATTATGAATAATCTCTGTTTCAGAAAAATATAATTTATTCCTGAATAATTTAACAAGGAGTTAATTTCAATCAATTGTATATCAATCATTATTTTGATTCGCCTCTTGCAATTTATCAGTTATTTATTCTGCTCAAGTAAAATTCTGCTGGTTTCTAGCTCAATGAATTTTCCAGAAATGTTTCCACTTGATCTTCTTGAGAAAATACGAGAATTTTGTAGTGAACGAAAAAGAAGGAGATCACTTGGTGCAAGGTCAGGTGAATATGGCAAATGGAGTTGAACAGATCAAGAAAAATCCAATATTTTTCCATTGTGATTCTTGCTGAATGTGGCCTTGTGTTATCATCGAGAAGCACAACATTTCTCTTATTGATGAGTGTGGGACGTTGTATCTGATGAGATTATAAGTCTGCATTGAGTATCCGTGGTTTAAAAACTCAAAATGAATAATACCGCAGTGATCCAACCATATGCACAGCATGACTTTTATTTCATGAAGCTTCGATTTTGGGATATGTTGCAGAGATTCATATTTGTCAGTTCACTGCCATTTACCTGGAACATTGTTGTAAAAGACCCATTTTACGTTATCTGTAATTAAATTCTTCAGAAATAGGTCATTTTTTGCTAAGAACGAAAACTTGTCGCTATGAATATGCAATATTCCTTATTCTTTTCACTAAGAATATGAGGAAGCCAAATACTCAGTTTTTATTATGTTTTTCCAGCGGTGACAGATTGTAGATTTGGATGTGTTGAGGTCAAGTACTAATTCTGGAGTACTTTTGCGTTAATTGCATTTCACCAATTCTCTTAAAGCATTTCGATCGGGGCCTGATCAGGGTCCTGGTCTGGGTACATCTCTCAAAGACATATCGGCAGAACAAAACCTAACGAACAAGTTTCGGATTTGGCAGTCAGTAACACTACAAAATCTCTAAATGCTTTTGTAGCATTTTTGTTATTCTTAAACTCCCACAACATTACAAGTCGAATATGCCCTTTCATTTTCTTCATTTTCGGAGCGTGAGAACATAGATTAAATTATGATGCGTGCGCTCTTTCACTACTGAAATAAAAACGACCTATGAAGTCACTCATTAATCAAGTAATTTCCGGTTGCGTTTAAAACATTGGAAGTTTGAAATACGTAGTTACAACTTGCTTTTTAAAAATATTTATGACTCAATTCAACACACACACGCACACACAAACACACACACACACACACACACACACATATATATATATATATGTAATTTTCGTACATTAAACAATGTCACAACGACAAGACTGATTAATGACAACTTCGTCAAGTTCTAACAAAGTGATCATAGAAACGTGCAGTCTGTCATCGATTGCAGCTTTTAATTCATCTAATTTTGGGCAATACTTGTTCGAACCTTATGTTTGGATCATCAGAAAGAGTTTATTGTACATACCCATTTCCAATAAAATCGAATACACAGGCTAGCTTTCTCTGGATAGAAGTATATATAAAACTGGAACATCATATTAAGCGGTATTTATCCGTGCCTCCTACCAGACAAGACTTGACACAAAGTCTTTTTTAAAGTGGGGGTTTCGGGAAAGGGAAGGTCGGGCACGAATCTCGGCAAAGGCCCGGCTGGACTATGCTGGTTATAAGCTCATTAGGTGAAATGTGACCCTGCTGAACTTAGACTCACTAAGTGCAATGTGGTCCATCATTTATACTTGCTCATAGCTTGAACCAACCCGATGGTCTAGTCCTATGTTTTGCTTGTCAATAACCGTTCGTCCGACCGAAGGTGGCCCAGCTGGAGCCGGGGGCCCAAGGGCCACGAAAAGTGATAGGAAGATCATATTGAGATTGAAAACATATACGTGGTTTTTATATAAAAGAATTGTATATCATATTAAACATGAAAATTCATTCATGCTTTTTGCACTAAGTCTCTTTTCCGGATAAGGTGCATTTAGTGTAATAGTTATAGCTATAAGAAAATGGTCTAGGCGACCCGAGTTCAAATCCTGGTCAAGGCTTGTTGTGTTTCATTTCGCGCTTATGTCCTAGGGAAAAACATGAATTCCTTTGTTCCCAGCATCCCAGCTATGGATAAGTGGCAGGACAGACTGAGTTCTTCCGCCTTGGTAAGGCAACCGATATAGGAGAAGAAAAATTCTGAATTCAAAATAGCTGTACTTCACCTAAAAGAAGGTACATCCTACTGGAAGAGAAAAGTTTGTGTAAATACATACATCTCCTTTCCTTTGAAGCAACATTAACGCGCTAACCGTTTTATTTTCCGAATAAATTTGTCTTTATTCAGTTTTCGAATAATTCAGATGGGAGGGGGCGTTGCGTGTGATACTTGGTTTTTCATTCCAGGTCGAGTAAAAACCAAACTAACAAGATATTGACATTCTATGAAGACTTGAACACTAGTTAGTTTTCTGTTCTCTTCTCCCTTACGGTTCACTCAAACTGCTACTGTCCAACGGCCAATCTCTATCGCTCTCCTGGACTGTAACAACTCTGTCTTGTCCTACTTCGTTGAGTACATGGGGCCCACGATTGCCGGATAAGAAAACAAGTTTTCTCGCGTTAACCCCCCAGAACTAAAATACATTGAAAAAATTAAGATCCTTGTTAACTGACCTCTGACTGTGCTGGCGCCAAAGACTTCAGTTCATTATAGATATGAAAAAAAACAACAAAAAACAAAACAAAACAAAACAAAACGAAACAAAACTAAACAAAAATAACCTTTATTCCCCACGCGAAATCCTTCTCTTATTGCTTTATCTATATATTAAAATCTGCTGACCTCCCTAATTTTTTAACTATTCCTTTGAAACGACTATACGCACACTTCCATGTACATACATACATACATATATATATACGTATACGCTGTGCTTATTCCAATACAGAGCCGTATAGATATTATCTCACCAACAAGCATATACATATATAAAAGCAACACGTTTGTGTATGCACCTATAGACAGACTCGCTTTTGTATATGCATAATTGGACCGAAATAGAGGCAGAAGACTGTTTAGTGTTGCACTTCATCAAATTGATACTCAAGAAATATGGGGAATTAAAAATACATTTGGCCCAGTCGGCTGGGGTAGTAGAATACAACGACTGCTTCTCTGCAGAGGGGTAAGACCCCCCCCCCAACGAGTGTCCTGGATATGACACTAAACAATCTGATGGTGATATTCCAGTAATACTCGAGCTTTGGGGAATGCGGAGCACCCCTGGCCCGGAGTGGTAGCACCTGATAGGATCCTATCAATGAATCAAATAGAACCAAACAATGCTAAACTGAATTGTTTGAAATAGAACTATCTATTCGTATAAAAATGGATTTGGCATTAAATAACCTACAAAGGTTCATATGACATAACCCCCAATACATAAACAACAAAAATTCAATAACCGATACATTTATATATACAAAATAAAATGTTAAACGTACATGCACCATACAGAAACTATTTCGCTTCCTTCCCTCGCATTGTAAAAATTCGCGTTTCGTTATAAATTTATTTTCATTCTGATGACGCTTGACCACCAGTGAAACATTTCTATTAAGTTTTAACTGGGTTTTTTCTCGAGTACTTTATGTAGATATAAAAATAGATGGTCCATTACACACGAAATTAAAATATATTTTGATATTTTCAGCCCATTCAGCTGGGATTGTAGAATACGCCAACTGTATCTCCACAAAGGGGTAAGAGACACCCCCCCGAACAAGTGTCCTGGATATGACACTAAGCTGCATGAAATGGTGAGGCTCCAGTCCTGGAGCTTTGGGGAATGTGGAGTACCTTTTCATTGCTATTGCTATTGGAGGTGCCCGTGGTGTAATTGTTATCGTCGTAGGAAACGAACAATGCGACACGAGTTCAAATCCCGGACGAAACTCATTGCATTTCACAGAGCACTCATACCCTTGGGAAAGGTATGAATCCAATTATTCTCCCTCCAGCTATGGGTAAATAGTAGGCAGACTAGGTTCTTCAGCCTTGGTTAGGCAACTAGTCTAGGAGAAGGAAAACTCTGAATTCAAACCTGTTAAACTCCGCTTAAAAATTGACCTTGTGTCATATCCTGCCCGAGCGGAGGGGTTGGTAAATAGGATTGCTATTGCTCCCATGTCCATTCAGACCCAGTGTAGTAATATTTGTTAGGGTCCTGTCTATGAGTCAAATAGAACTGTTTAATCATCTACTATACAGGAAACTATGTAACTGTATTAAATAGAACTATTTGTGTTAGATTGCAATACTTGAAACCATTTAACTGTGTGCAAACAAATGAGCCTCGGCTCGTGTAAAAATTGTTACTTACAAACAAATCATATATATTTAATATATATGTATATACAGGATTCGGTATCAAATAACCAGCGAGGGTTGATATGCCACAAAACCTAACCAATCAATCTTTTTACATATAAAAACAAAAAATGTCGTCATGCCGAAAATCACATTTTGATTAATTAATAATTAAATACATGTCACAGTGGTTGGCATTATCCACCGGAAGAAATCAACCTCTACAGTTTAATTTAAAAGTTCAAATTACGAGAAAAATATTTAAAAACAAAAATTAGAAAATAAAGAACGCAGTTTGCTTTTTTTTTTTTTTTTTTTTGTTCAAAGAAACTTAGCTGTTTAGACAACATGATCTGGGTGCAACTCAAAACACACGTTCACTTACAGTGGATGTAGACCGGTATTTAATACGTTTGTGAGTGGTTAATTTGGTTTTATATATGACCTCGTGCGTTCCACGTAGTTTTATAGTATTCACTTTTCACCGTCCGTCATGTTATGTGTTACCCAACAACAACAAAAAATATTTTCAAGTTTAAGTAAGGGAAATATTTTCATGTTTAAGTAACGAATACCACCCGGGACTAAGCTTTAGTAGAGTTTATTTCGTTTAATTCATATAGAATCCACAAGGTGGACTCTAGCTTCTAAAATCGTCTTACATAATAAGTTGATGCACTATGGCAACTAAAAAGTGCATTCTGCTTAACCTGCATAGAAAAATTTGGAATCCATTATACATAAAGATCGAATATGTTCTCACTTCTTTTTACATATAACAATAAGAGACCACTTCATATTTGAAAATACATCTAAGATTTTTATAGACAAAAGTAGAGGGTACATTATACACTAAATAAAATATATTTAGGCTTTTTATATGTAAAAATAGGAGATCGTATTGTATATGAAAATATATTCATGATTTTTATACCGTATTACCTATAAATAAATAAATACACTCTGAGCAAATTTTTATGAAAAAGTACCAACATTTTATCATTTCTAGTAGAACATTATACAATCAAAAAGGATATTATATATATTATTTTTTACAAAACCCTACAACATTAAAATTCAGTAAGCAGAAATATGGATATATCATCATCATCATCATCATGTCGTGCTGGTAGCACGGATATCCCTGACCCTCTCTCGCCACTTTTCCCTATCGTTCATCGCCTCAGGCAGGTTTTCAGGACAACATCCCGTATCCTCACATAGTTGCTGAATGTATGTTCGTGCTGGAGGCATTTGAGTCTAGTTATGGATATATAACAGTACAAAAATAAGTACATTCTTTATATATATATATATATATATATATATATATATATCCGTCCCCTCCGCACGAGCAGGATTTGATACAAGGTCAATTCTTTAAACGGAGTTTAACAGGTTTGGATTCTGAGTTTTCCAAAGTTAGGTTAAAGAGCCAAGTCTGCCCAGCTATTTACCCATAGTTAAAGGGAGAATAATTAGACGCATACCAAAGGTATTAGGGCTATGTGAAATGCAAATAGAATTTGAACTCGGTTCGTTGTGTCCATTTATTTCCATGGTAACTATTATACCACGAGCACCCCGCGTTCATACACCCCATATATATTCATGCAATTTTATTTTAGTTACGGAGTTTCAATCGTGCAGAATTTGGTAAGATTATCTACTAATATCCGTTCTGATTGGTATCTTTGTTTAATGGCATATCAACCTTTGTGGGTTATCTAATACGAAAGCCATCGTTATAGAAGGACAGCAGCAATTTAGCTATGTTAGTTTGAGGGATAAAGGGGTTCATGCCTTTCCTAAGGGTATTAGTTCGAAAGGAAACGCAATAGCGCGACTGGAGTTCGAACTCACTTAACTACAATGTTGCAGTCCAGTATGTTAACAACTGTAGGGAATAAATAATTTAACATATATATATATATATATATATATAAATATATATATATATGATTTACACTCCTGTATTTTAAAATGGCCGTGATACCACTTGTTCTCGAAAGATGGCGGACCTCGGTAAACTAATCAGTCTCGAGAACCTATTGGTCAGGAAAGTCGCGTGGTTAGTGCTCACAACTACGTCCGCAACTTTGATTTTGTCCTGCGCATTTGGGACCGACTGCATGACATAAATTGCCTATATATATACTCTTGTCTTCCGAGAACTCATTATTTTCCATTGTGACTTCCAGAGACAGCATTCTCCTTCTCTCCATTGGGACTTACAGAGACAGCACACACACACACACACACACACACACACACACACACACACACACACACACACACACACACTCTATCTCTTTCTCTCTCTCTTTCTCTCTCTCTCTCTCTCTTACATTTTGACTTCCAGCAGTCAACCCCATGAAAATGTATACATTCTACAACCTTTTTCTTTCTTGTTCTACCTTTTCGGTTAGACTTGCTCCAGCCTCGAACACAACCACAGAAATTTCGTCAAACCCCGAAAGAGACAAACAACCAACATGGGAGAAGACACATGCCTTCTAGGACACGTTGCTATATTTCTATATATCAATACCTTACATGAAATACTTAGTCCACATGCATTTTATAATCTACAGGACACTCTTAATATTTAGTCTTTTTTCATAATATCCTTGTTAGTTACACACACACATACATACAGAGGAATATTCAACAGACTATATTAGAATATTTGTAATGCTTCGTTTTCATGTATTTCTTGATTATATAAATTTAATTTTATTTGTACTGCTTTGTTTTGAATTTTCTTATCTCCGTGTCTCTCACATCTTTACTTCATTTGCCTTTTCAAATATAAACCAACATAAATTGAGGAACTAAAATGTTTAAAATATCGACATATTCAACAAACCACCCTCACCCCACTACGCTACTATTTTGATCAAATAACTAGATATAATAAAATATTCGTAATTTTGGTTCAGAAGAAAACTAACTTTTTATCAAAATATTTTTGGCGATACTGTAATAAAATCCATTTTCATTGTTTAATATTCCACAAAAAGACTATAAAATCCTGGTACCTTTGGCTCGTAAGAAAATTAATTTTGTAAAATAATTTTTCTAGTAGTATTTATTTATAGGCGATACAGTACATAGAAATTGAGGACACATTATACATGTAAATATAATATATTCACACATTTTGAACATCAAAATAAAACGTGTTGTCATGCACGAGATCACAATTTACGCTAATAATTTAATAAATGTCACAATGACAAACATAATTTATAGGAAGATATTTGCCACCTCCCAGTGAAATGGCGGTTCAAATTACAAGTTAATATTTCAAAAAGGAACGCAGTCTTTTTGTTTATAGAATCTCAGCTGCTAAGACCATCAGGATGCAAAATAAAATACACACCCGTATTTCTTTTTCATTTAATTTATGTAGAAGTAAAACACTGAAGGGATTAAACACTGCTGTGTTCAAAAAGTATCAAAAGTGAAACTGTATTTACCAAAACAGAAATTAACAATAAATGAGACTTTAGTTTTCTTAAAAATAGTCCCCTTGGTATTCGTAATACTTAGTCCGTAGAGTTTTTCATAGGTCAAAGCAACTGACTCTTTGTCAAAAGAAATATGGCCTGGATTTTAACACTCACTCAAAGTAAAATAATTTGATTTTTTTTCTCTTTTTGATATTGCGTGAAACATTGCCACCATATTTTTTTATGTCCTTCACGTCCTCAAATCTTGCCTTAGAGAGGGACTTTATATTTCGAAAAAAAAAGGTTGCATGGAGTTTGGTCGGGTGAGTATGTAAGTTGTTACTCTTGAACAATCCTGAGTTCTGCTAAAAAAGTTCTTATCAAAATTTTCGAGACTGCTGATCAAAAAGTATCGAGACTACTGATCAAAATGTATCGAGACCGCTGATCAAAAGTATCGAGAATTGGCTCCGGCAAAGCCTAGATTTTCTCGAAACATTTTCACTTTATTAAATGTTAAATTTTAAATTCTAAAATCTTGAATAAATTTATTGATTCAGTTTAGGTACGTTTTGACCAAACCTATTATGATAAGGGTCTGCATTCAAGATCTTCCGGGGTGTCCTCGTGGTGTAATGGTTAAAGCGATGGACTGCGGAATCGTCGTACGCGAGTTCGTACTCCAGTCGCGCTATTACGTTCACTTTCGGGAACGGTATGAACCCCCTTATCCTCCCAGCTATGGGTTAAATAGTACCACTACTGTTCTTCTAGGGGAATAGGTCTGACATTAAATAACCTACAAAGGTTGATATGCCATTAAACAAAGAAACCATCAAGATCTTCCTAATAATAATCGTATTTCAATAGATTTGAAGGTCTGATTAAGGGAGAAAACGCAGCATGGGAATTTTTAATCAATTTGAGATTTCAATTTCAACAGTTACATGTTCTAAAAGTGTTAAACAAAGAAAAAAAGAAACAAATAAACGTAAGATGTTTTTAGTATACCGATTTTTATTCTTTTATTCATTAAAAAAAATTTTTTTTTTACAAATTTCCGTTTCTCCAGTAATGTCTGAATTTGATTGGTGTCAGTCACAACTGGTCTATCCGATCGTAAGGCATCATTCAGAGATAAATTTCCAGCACAAAACTTTGCAAAACCACTTTTAGTTTATTCGATCATTCAAAGCATCTTCTCGATAAACTAGACAAAACTTTTTTTTTGTTGAGACGCAGTTTTATTTTTCTAAAAAAATTCGGAAATATTATTTATTTTCGATTGTTTTCGGTGTTAGAATAATTCATTCAAACAGTGAAATTAGTAGTTTACAGAAATGCACCACTTTTGACAAAATTAAAAGAAAAATGAACGCTTCTACAGCAACTGTCAAAATACAAACAAAAATGAACTTTTTGAATTATGCTACATAAAATTCAACGCTCCAAATGCCATTTAATGACAAGCACTGAACGAACTTACAAACTATCAATCTATCTATCTATCTATCTATCTATCCCAGTTAATATACCTATGTTCATAGTGACGCAGTGGCTAACGTTCGGGACTGTAACATCGTAGTAAGAAAGTTCGAATTCTAGTCGTGCTATCACATTTACTTTCGGACTAATAAGTTTGGGAAAGGTAATTAATCTTCTCATCTCTCCTGCTATGGATTAAACAGCACTACAACTGTTCTTTTACAAGGATGGCTTTGGCATTGATTGACCCTCGAAGGTTGATATGCCATTAAAAAAGAAACCTAATCTATCAAGTAAGCTTGCTAGCTAGCTCGATAGATAACTATCTCGACCTTTTTTTTTAAACATCTACTGAATTTAATGAGAAATTCCAACCAATGGTCAGACTTGAATTTTCCCCATAAAAATAGAAACCCCTCAACAACTCGTAAAGTTTGATGGTTGCTGAACAATCTTAAATATTCCATGATTATCTAGAGCAACCAAAGAAACACCACCTAATTTCATATTTACCTAGACGAACTTAAAGCCTAATTCTTCAGAATTTGTTGTATTTCATCCTATTTGTGTTTCCTATCACGTCACGTTCTGTTTCACGTCGATGGAGTTACACAACGTTAGTGCGTCCTTGTTTTTGAAAATCTTATATGACCTGGTAAACAAACAAACAAAATGAATGAATGAAGGAAGGAATATACAATACAAGCGAAATGTTTAATATATCATTTCACTTTCTGCCGACCTATTTTTTCTTGATATTTCACATTTTAGCTGAGATTTATGATACTGTCGGTGGAAATATCTCTACTTGAAACCCTTAGGGAATGGATAATTAAAGTCTTAATGAACACGAGACGAAACGTGATAACGGTCCATGATGATACTGATGCTCATATTTAGGGAGGACTGAAGGGTTCCAACTTGTATTTCATCGTTATATCGAGAATTTGGAGGATTAAACATTCAATGCGAATGTTGACCCCACCAAATTATCATTCATCGGCAAATTGGACTGTAAATTGGTTTACAGTTACAACCTTTCAAATTTAGGGCAGGTCAACTTTAATTGGGTTATTTTATGCCAACCTGATTCCTTTTATATCGGCCTCAGGTTGCTTATAGCAGCATCTGTCCTTAAGTGGTTACCCATTTAAGTTCTGAACTGATTCATCACTGTATAACTTCGATTATATGAATTGCTATGCTGTTATTTATTAAGCTTTACACGAATGTGGCACACAGTCCTTAGGTTACTGTACTGGCAATTGCTAAACTGATCAACCATCTAAAACGAATTGGTTCATCGCTGTTTAACTTCAATGATCTAGCGGGAACCAGTGCTTTCAGAGTGACTTGACCGTAAGCCCTATAAAGTTTGTTGGATTACGTTTTATATTCATATGTATATGTGTGTATGCCTGAGAGAGAGAGAGAGAGAGAGACAGACAGACAGAGAGACAGACAGAGATTGGCCTGAGTAGAGTGTTCGCCAATGGTCCGGGAGACCGGGGTTCAATCCCAAGTTGAGTCATACCAAAGACTCAAAAAATGGTACTTGATGCTACCTTGCTTAACACTCAGCATTATAAGGCGAGGTTTAAGGGTAAAGTGGAGCAATCTAGGGAAAGAAGTAGCGCCCTCCCCTACACCTCAGTGTAGTAGCTATTGAAAAGGGAGCCTTCTGGTCAACCGCAACTAAGGTCGCCAACTTATTTGCTTAAACTTGAAGTGTTAACAGTAACAATAATCTGAACTTGAATTCTTATTAGATGAAGTATTATGAACTATTATTAATTTTGACATTTATTTCTTTTATCTTAATTTCAATGTCTTTGTTTACACTGGTACACGTAAATACATAACACGTGAAACTGTTGAATTCCTAGTTGTTGCCATAATCCATGATAATATTGGTGTTTCTTTTTTTGGAAAAAGGGAAGAAATTTGCATTTCATAGTTATGGCTGTTTAATCGAGAATTCAAATAATAAAAAAATGATACTCAGTGAGAACAAAGACCCTACAAAATTGATATTCATTTGCAGGACAAAAACTGATTTATTCTTTAAATTAGATTATTTTAAATGTGTTGCTCAAATAAGAAAAAAAAAAGGAACTAGCTATGAAGTGCTGTTTTATTTGGGTTACGGCTACGCGTAAGTGCAAAGTTCTTCTCATGAATTGATCACTCCAGTAGCCGATAAGCGTATATGTAAATAAATATATACGTAAAATTCCTTCGCTTACACTGAGAGGTACGATAGCTTTGGGATAAGATATCCTACTGACGTAAAGTCAGCCGGGTTTTGATCCCAGGTTGAAGCATCTCGCGTTTCTAACCACACTGAAAAGTTGTGATGCATCGAAACAGCCAGTCTGTGGGTGACAAAAGAAGAGAAAGAAAGAAGCTACATGTGTGAAAAATCTACTACAGAAAAACCCCATCAGGATTGTTGCCACTATATAAACCGAAAATTAGTCAAAATTATCAATCATTCTCCGAAGAAACCAAGAAGGTAGAAACACGTGTCAGAAAGGACAAAATAAATAATCTAAAAAATATAAATCTCTTTGTGGACCTATTCATTGTGAAATATATATACATGTGTACAAACAGAGAATTTTAGTTATAAACTTGTCGACCCAGGAAGCTTTGAGTTACTTATTCATGATCATACTGATGTTTCTTTCTTGGAAAAAATATAAGATTCTAATTGGTATATCATTGTTATCTCACTCCATCGTGAAATCGGATGAGTGAAAAATGAGCTTACAAACTGAATTCAAAATGACTTCATTCTCTAGATTAGAACATTCTATGTTTATTGCTGTAATAAAAATATCGCTAGCGTGAGTCGTTCTGTTTGGGTGACGGCTGAAAATGAAGCATACTGTGCGTCTGACGATTGGGCACAGTTCATGAAACTGACAGAAAGTGTTCGTAAATGAAATCTATTTTTACAGACGATTTTACAGGATTCTAAAACGTGTTTATATGTGGGGTTATATATAGTGAGAGTTTAGAAATATATAGAAAATTTCAAGCTTGAAAATTAGGGATTTCTAAAAGTTTCCTCTGATATCAATCTGCTGTAAGGATATTAGTTACAGGTCCTTTAATTGCTATAAGTCATCTGTTAAGGTTTCTGCAAATTGAACATGTTGGTCTAACACAAGTGTTCAACGGAACAATAACAGCAAAGATGGTATCGATGGATCGCAACTAAAATATAGGATGAGTCATCGGTGGGATTTTCGGCTACTGAAATATCAATTGCTCTCGTAGCTTAGATGATAAAGCAGTTGGTACACATAATCAGGCTTCATTGAGAAAAAAGAAAAAGGTGTGTAATATTAGTTCGACTCTCACTGAGAATTAATTCTTTGTCCTCTTCGTTCTGTTCCTTGTTATAGATTGACAACCCAAGTGAGTCGTGAAAAATAAAAAAGAGTAACAAAAGATTAAAGAAAATACTAGTAAAATATTAACAGTGGAATCTTGAAACAATTATTGTCAAATTCGTGCAGTGTGGCCGGGCGAATTATCTTAAAAGGTGTCATTACTTTCGAAGAAAATTGTTGACACGATTGAATGGATCTTCTTTTCATTGATCCAGATGATTCGAAATAAAGCAATTTCCACATGATCGATAGTAGTAGTTGTAGTTTGGTTTAGTTGGTTGGGTTTATGGCATATCAACTATTGTAGGTTATTTAATGCCAAATCCTCTTTATAAATACATATTAAATATATATATGATTTGCTTTTTTTGGGTTTTAATGGCATCTCAACCATTGTGTGTTATTTTTTTTATCATTTAGGGTTTTCGGACTATTGTCATCATCTTTATTGTATTTTCCATTACGTTTCGGTCGATATGTCCTCTGGTCTTCTTCAGGTGTTTATCGAATTCGGGAACCTACACGGAACTTCGAACTAAGTCCTTTATTGAATCCACGGAGGTTGCTTGTTCTGATTCCGTTTGCCATAACTGGGTACAAGTATTAAGTATTCCTGTATTGTTACTCGCCTGCAATCAGGATTGAACCTGCAACCTCCAGATTATTGTCTCCTTAGAAGCTTAGGGAACCAACGCCTATAACCGTCGTCCGGAGGACATATCGACCGAATCGTTGTGGAAATAACAATAAATATGAAGACAACAGTCCGAGAACCCTTAATGATAAAAATCAACAAGATTCGTCTCAGAAATTGAGACAACTAACATTTTGTTTTATTTAATGCCAAATCCTCTTTATACATGTATATTAAATATAAATGATTTGGTTTAGTTGGGTTTTATGGCATATCAACTATTGTAGGTTATTTAATGCCAAATCCTCTTTATACATATATATTAAATATATATGATTTGGTTTGGTTGAGTTTTATGGCATATCAACTATTGTAGGTTATTTAATGCCAAATCCTCTTTATACATATATATTAAATGTATATGATTTGGTTTGGTTGAGTTTTATGGCATATCAACTATTGTAGGTTATTTAATGCCAAATCCTCTTTATACATATATATTAAATATATATGATTTGGTTTAGTTGGGTTTTATGGCATATCAACTATTGTAGGTTATTTAATGCCAAATCCTCTTTATACATATATATTAAATATATATGATTTGGTTGAGTTTTATGTCATATCAACCATTGTAGGTTATTTAATGCCAAATCCTCTTTATACATATATATTAAATATATATGATTTGGTTTGGTTGAGTTTTATGGCATATCAACTATTGTAGGTTATTTAATGCCAAATCCTCTTTATACATATATATTAAATATATAGGATTTGGTTTAGTTGGGTTTTATGGCATATCAACCAGTGTAGGTTATTTAATGCCAAATCCTCTTTATACATATATATTAAATATATATGATTTGGTTGAGTTTTATGTCATATCAACCATTGTAGGTTATTTAATGCCAAATCCTCTTTATACATATATATTAAATATATATGATTTGGTTTGGTTGAGTTTTATGGCATATCAACTATTGTAGGTTATTTAATGCCAAATCCTCTTTATACATATATATTAAATATATATGATTTGGTTTGGTTGGGTTTTATGGCATATCAACCATTGTTGGTTATTTAATGCTAAATCCTCTTTATACATATATATTAAATATATATGATTTGGTTGGGTTTTTATGGCATATCAACCGTTGTAGGTTATTTAATGCTAAATCCTCTTTATACATATATATTAAATATATATGATTTGGTTTGGTTGGGTTTTATGGCATCTCAACCATTGTTGGTTATTTAATGCTAAATCCTCTTTATACATATATATTAAATATATATGATTTGGTTTGGGATTTGTTTGTGGACAGTTTGTTGATAATTTAATTTTTAAATGATTTCGAACTAATTGATTTGAACACCAATATTGCTATCGTTTCTACACAGTAAAATGGCTTTAGTTACTGCTATCAAATACTAATAATTCTATTCATCATTTGTTTGCATACAGTGAAATAGTTACAAGTATTTCTACTTAACACTAATTATTCTATTCAACACTATTCATTGATTTGGGCAAAGTCGATTGGTTCCAAGTATCGCTATGTAATACCAATAATTTAACTTTGGCAGACAGTGAAAGAGTTTCAAATATTGCTATTTAACACTGATAATAAATTATGTAACATTACTCATTCGTTTGCACACAGTTAAATGGTTCCAATAATTATTATGTATCACTAACAATTCAATCAAACATCAGTCAGTTATTTACATACACTTAAATGATCAAACAGATCTCTTTCTAACAATTCAATTTAGCATAAGTCATTTGTTTGCACTGAGTCTAAATGCCAAACTTCTATTTGACCCATAGATAGGACCCTATCAGGTGCGACCACTCCGGACCAGAGTGGATCTGAGAGTGATAGCAATGAAGGGGTACTCCCACATCCTCTGGAGCCTCACCATCAGATGCAGTTTAGTGTCACATCAGAACATTCGTTTGGGGTGGTGTCTTATCCCTCTGTAAAGATGCAGTCAGTGTATTCTATATCCCCAGCTGAATGGGGTGAGTAGTTGAAGTAGTATGGAAGTCCTTCAAAATGAAGACGTTTTCTTTTTTCAAATATAGAGGTTATTTTTAAAAGCATCGTTGGTGGGTCCACTAGGGTGGGGAATTTGTACCCGAATTCTGACGCGTAGTATAGCACACACGTTGGACACAGAATGATTTTATTCACTTTCAGAAAGGGGAGAATACGTGCTTATTGCTTGTGTTTACCCATGCGATTCTCGCCATGGGTACCGACACGATCATAAATAACTGAACAAAGTGTTTCTTAGCAGAAGATTGCCAAACCCATCACATTGCTCCCACCGGTCCTTTCTCACCATGCATTCTGGTTTCATTACTTCCCCAAGACAATGACGCATACGTACTTTGCCGTTCCTCTTATTCAGGCGAAAACGAAATTCTTCGAATGCTACAATTTTCTCCCATTGATACAAGGTTCGGTTCTTGTGTTCAAATCTTCATTAAAGGCGCTTTTGACGAAGAAACTTACTTAGTCGCGCAGCCCATGTGCAAAAACGATTGATGGATTGTGGGATATAATGTATTCTTTCCTTTATTTTGATTAACGATCTGTGTTAAAATATTTTCCTTGTTATTTACACAGCTTTGCTTTGTGTGACACACAGACCTTTGGTTACTAAATGGTCACCCATCTAAGAACTAAGTAGGTTCATCGCTGTTTAACTTCGATTGTGCTTATAATATTTGTTGTTATCTACTAAGCTTTGCTTGGTCTGACACATGGGCATTAACACGTCACCCATCAAAATCCTGAACAGGCTTATCATTGCTTCGGTTTCAGAATGACTTGACCGTAAGTCAAGTGTGATTTTTCTTTTGTTAGAAATTAGAGCGAAAACATGGCTGTCAGTGATAAATTAGTTATTGCGCTGAGTACCTGTCGGGAATGATCCGAAGAATTGAACGTGAGCAACTGTACCATATTCACAATTAACGCTATGTGCGAAATGGACATATAATGTTCATAACGATAGAACATAGGAATCTCGAAATTCGAAAACACGTAATGACTTCTTGTTCAGGTACGAAACCTTTTTATTAACTTTGAGTTAAAGGTTTCGACGTAAGGAGGAGAGACACAATCTTCTATGCTGTCTTATTCATTTGGCCCCCAACTCGAGCGGCCCTATTAAGGCGCAAGTTCGCCTCGCGTCAGCGAGCTCCAAAAGTCGATCCTTCTCGTTTGGCGTCTAGTACCCAACTCTCTTAACTTTCTTCAAATCTCCACAAACCCCTGCGCGCTTCCAGTGCATGACGTCACTCGCACTCCGTCACCCGTTTTGTCTCGGAGTATTGTGACATCTGAGAGACACCTCCATCCGCCCGTGTGCGCCTGCGTTAACACCTGCCTCAATGTTGCACCCAACTAACCCATGTGCTGAGCCGAAAGGTTCTCAGCATAACTAAACTCAAAGGCATGAACCGAAATCCCTCGGCTCCCCAAAAATATGCTATTTCGAAAATGCTCTGACTTAGTCTTTTAAACATAACAATTCGGTCTTTTTCACAGTTTTAGTGTTTAGTGTTTGGTGTACAAGGGCGTGGTAGAAGTATTAAGGCAGTCAATAGTAATTTGTACTGTACATGTCAAGATCTGGGTTCCAGCTGTTTATAAGAGAAATTAAAAGATTATCTAGTATTGATGGTGAGCTACTCAGTGCTCTTTCTGTCAAAGTTATAATACTCTGTGTGTGTGTGTATGTGTGTGTGTGTATACACAGTGCTGAAAATACCTAGCATTTGGTGAAATAACAGTGATTCTATACACTCTCTTGGTGCCTTCAAATAATTTTTGATCAAATTTTCAGCATTATTGAAAAGCATGATACGACGGATGTCCAAAAACTAAGATAAAATAATGTTCGGTTTGATTACATAATGTTCTACAAGAAATAATGAAACCCTGGTGTATTTGGTTTAAAAGAAAATTAACTTTTTATTTAAAAAAATGGTCGGGTGTACTTATTCATGGATGATAGAATATTTCTACTGCGATATCGCAACCTTGAAAATTCGTAGAATTTTTCTAAAAAATGTGTTTGTAGATACTCAGGTAGCGTTTTACTTGAAAGAAAGTATTTTTCAATAAAATCAGTTATACCATGGAATTATTTTATATTTTCATTTTGAAGAATTGCGAGTAATTCAATGTTTTACGCCCTGTGCAAGAGGCAAAGATTTGAATTGCAGCTGGTTAAGACACTGAAATTATTCTTTAGTAATGATGATCAAAGTTAAGTACCTGTCAAAGTTATGTTGTGGTATATAGTGCTGAATATTCGTAACATTTTGTGAATAATCATCATTCATATACAATCTGATAGTGCTTTCAAAATATCAAGTTGTCACTTCTGCTGTTGCAATAAAAAAAAAACAAAAAAAAAACAGAATTTGAAAGGTATAGGGTAATACAAGTTAAAATTCTTAATACCAAGGTGAGTTAAAAGTTTTGCAATATTTTGATAACGTGAGGCACAACTGAACAGTGAGATGCCGTGTTCGCCTGATACTCTCTGAGTACTACTCACTAAATTTGCCGAGGTCGTGGAGTTGATGAACCCCACTGGACTGTGAGATGCCGAGCTCGCCTGATACTCTCCGATTGCTACCTATCGGATTTGCCTCAAAGTCCAGCCTCGGAATCTACGGGTTTAAGCCTACCGAACCTTGCCAGATCATCGTGGCACTTGAACCACCAGGTTACTGTTCTGTGATCAACTGTGCCTTCGCCTTTCGCACAACAAATATATTTTGGTTGCTTCGATGGCGTGTTATGGCTTAGTTCAAACTCATTAGGCACACGTTCCAGGACTACGTTGCAGGTTTATATCTGGGCGGGGGTCGCTCGTGATAAACTCCCTGTAAACTAGTGCCCTACCCAAAGACATTGCGGGGGGGTATCCTCGTGGTGTAAGGGTTAAAGCGCTGGACTGCGGAATCATAGTAAGCGAGTTCGAACTCCAGTAGCGCTATTACGTTCACTTTCGGATAAATACCTTCTGGAAATGTATGAACCTCCTTATCCTCCCAGCTATGGGTTAAATAGTACCACAACTGTTCTTCTAAAAGGGTGGCTTTGGCATTAAATAATCTACGAAAGTTCATATGCCATTAAACAAAGAAAACCCTAAACCCAAAACGTTGCAAAACTTCCGACTCACAGTAGTTTTAAGATCAAATTAATTTAATATCTTAAAGAGATCAGCTTACCGTAGTCAACATTTTTAAAAAAATGACAAACTATTGGCGTCTTTCAAGATTCTTGTGAATTGTTGCATGAATGGAATTGAGTGAGATTCAACCGAGCAAGGAACGGCGAAAAGGCAGATGGAGGGAAGCAGTTATGAATATTGGCATCGTTGCAGCTGTTTCGAATGTTCAAAGTCTTTTCAACAGTGTCATTTTAAATATTTTATCTTACGTCTTTCTTCCTCGTGGCTGTCATATCTTGTTTTTCAATGATGCAACAATCTTAATTGGCACACACACACACACACACACACACACACACACACACACACACACATAGCCACGCATTGATATAGACTAGTGTAAACACATACACGTACACGTATATATACGCACATACATATATAGATTCACGCACACCCATTAATACATAAATTCATAAATAAATACATTAGTTGTGTAACGGTTATCGTCGAAATGAGTGGACTTGTCCAGCCGAGTTCAAATTCGGGATGAGGACGTTTGCGTTTCACTTTCCTCTTTTACATCCATATCTTCTATCAGGGCTAAAAAAAATAGGGTTAACTTGAAATGAAAATCTTAAACCAAAAATAGGAATATGTAGTAATCCAAAAATAAATACACCTCTTATATATATTATTAGGTATTATTTATTACCAAACTCTACAGCATTGAAACTCTCTAACCAAAAATAGGAATATGCAGCAGTCCAAAAATAAGTACACCTCTTATATATTTGTCCGCTATGTGTCTACAGACATGTATAAATCATTGTTTTTTGCTGTTTACCCCCTGCAGAGGAGTAAAAACAAAACAAAAGGGGTTTCCTGTAATTGAAACTAAACGACATCTGATGATGAGTCACCAGGTCTAGGGAGTGGGAAGTATCCCTCAATTGCTATTACTCCCATGTCCACTCTGAATCATAGTGGTAGTACCAGTTGAGGTAACATCGAGAGATCAAATAGATGTCTTAGAAAATTATTTGTAGTTGATTAAACTGTATAAAAGATCTTAAGAAACATTTACACTAAAAGTATGACGATAAGTGTACCATAAAGACGATTCTTTAATTTCTAGGCATAAAATAACCCTTGACAGATGGACACCAATCAATTAATATTCTACATAGTTTTATTAAGACAGAATTCAATGAATAAAAGTAAGTAAAGTTGGCGACTATTATCGAGGGTGACCCGAAGGCTCCCTTTTCGATAACTACTACACTAAGGTGTAGGGGAGGGCGCTTCTCTTTTTCCTGTATTGCTCCACTTTACCCTTGATCCTTACCTTATAATGCTGAGTGTTAAGCAAGGTAGCATCCAGTACCATTTTTTGAGTCTTTGGGATTGAACCCAGGTCTTCCGGGCCATTGGCGAATACTGCTACTTAATCTTTCCACAGGAACTAACGAAAAATCTCGTCATAGGGCGTATTTTCAGCCAATAATAATGATGAAGTGTTTGTTAGAGCATTTACTCAGGTCTGTAGAAATGACGGGTAGCCAGTGCAATTGTCTGTTTTTCTGAGCCGTGGGAAAGAACATGACACACAAATTATATCCCTACCACCTACTAGCAACGAATTGTGTTTAATAATGATGGTGCTTACGTCCGTGCATATGTGTGTATCTGTGCGTGTATGTGCGTGTATGTGCGTGTGCTTTTGCGATGAGATGGGATGTGGGACGATGAGAGCGGAAAGAACACAGTGGGTGAAAAACGAGCATGCATGTCGCCTCATATGCTAGTGTTAGTATGAACAAGGAAAAGTATAAATTTATTTAAGTGTTTTCCATGCGCATGCGTGCACGAGCGTACGCACGCACGTGTGTGTGTGTGTGTGTGCGTGTGCGTGTATGTGTGTGTGTGTGTGTGTGTGTGTGTGTGTGCTATGTGAATGCATGCGCGTGTATATACCCACGTGTTAGCGTAGGATATAAACAGATTAAAAATAAATTAAAAAAATAGTTGTGTTGGTATTTCTGTATTTCACGACAGACAGACAGACAGACGTAAGAAGGCGGTTAATAAGAACATTTATTATAAAAAAATATAGTGGGCAATATCATAGTCTACCCGATTACTTTTGCCTTACTTTATATGTGGAACTAAACGATTATATTTGATATGTATAAAAGTTACCAGCACTTTTTGACCAAATCTTTTATTCATATAAATTCATAGCCTCATTATTCAACTGGCAAAGTATTTTCGCTGGCTTCCGATAGACCTCACATAACATTTCAGCTAAATCGTAAAATCCCATTATATGAGTTAAGAGGCGCGTTATCGCAGAAAATATACTAAGGGAGCCAAGTTCAAATCCGGGACTAAGCTATTCACGAGCTCGCTTAACATTAATACACTTAGGAAAATCATGAATTTATTTATTTTTTTCACCCAGCAACTATGAGTAAATAGTGGGGCATAATGGATTCTTTAGTCTTATAGGAAAATTAATATGACCTGGCTGTGGCTCAACGTTTCCCAAGGAGTTGATAGGATCACAGAACAAAATTATATGAACTGATACAAAAGGTTTCCAGGATTTTTTTAATAAAAACCTTTTATTCATATTTACTTTTGCTGACCCCAAAGTTCAATGTCTGATCACGTTTTATTAATCAAATTTATATGATAATTAATTGCAAATGAAAACTGGGTTTTCGCAGAGTGTAATAACGGAATAAGCTAGCAGATCAGTACTAGTGAGTTCGATCCTCACAAGGGGCCCCGTCGAATATTTCTAGCCTTGTACTACATTTATGCAAGGCTCTGTAAATGACTAAATATGAAAGGTTACTGATAACACTATTTTTAAAAAATTCTTGGACACACTAAACAAATTGTTTCCTCAAGAAGCGCTTGATCGTGTCGTATTTGTAAAGGTATTTAGAATTAAAGATACCAACAAAAAACCAACCAGAAACGTTTTTTGACGACATTGGAAAGAGAAATTGTTCGAAAATTTATCAAGTTAATTTTGCGAGTTCCGAGAAGTTTTATCGTAAGTCGTCCTGTCAAAAATAATGAATATCAAGTAAAAGGAAAATAAAATGCAATACTCTTTCTGATGTCAATAAAAAATAATCATCTTTAATTGGAATCATTTTGAGATTAGGCTTCTTAATCTGAGAATTATTTTTTTATTTATTGTCTTCCATAGTTGTTGTCTATCGCACCACGTTTTTTTTGACTATGTAAATCTCTGACCGGCTTGGGTAGGAATTGAAACCGCTATCTTCTGATAATGCTCACATGGAACCGTAGAGACTCAACGCCTCTATCCGCTGCGCCACGGGCCCCGTGGCGCAACGGATAGAGGCGTTGAGTCTCTACAACAACTATGGACAACAACTATGGAAGGCAGTAATTACTGGGGATACGGTTACAAGACTCAGAATTCCTATCCGAGGTCGCGGTTAATCACCTGAAGAAGGCCAGAGATTTGGCCGAAACGTTGTGAAGAAGAACACAAAAACTACCAAGATGAGGAAAAAAATTCCGCAATAAATAAAAAATTAATTCTCAAAAAATAATCAATAGTAAAAAAGATTTCTTCAACCACTTAGCGGAATTTGATTACATTTTCGATACTTAGGTATTAAAAGACTAAGTTTTAATTTTATATATATATATATATATATATATATATATATATATATATATATATATATATATATATATATATAATAAATTTCGAACACTAATTACGTCACAAAGTTTTGAAACAGATTGCTACTAACTCGAATAAAATGCTAAGAGTTGTCTCATGTTCTCGTTTCATTTTTAGACTAAATACGATTGTGTCAAATCATGGACGTAATCTTTATTTATATTTAAATAAAACGTTTTTTTTTTTTATGAATGAGGATTGCATCCGTAATAAATATTGAATACAAATCCAAAGATACAACTTCACATATTAACATTGCCCCTATGATGGTTTAAAATTAAAAAAAACCAAACCTTTAACGTTGGCAAATAATTCAACTATAAATAAAATCACCCACTAAATACTTTTTTTTTTCATATTTGAATATTTACATATTGTCTGATATTCCCCTGAATATATATATATATATATATATATATATATATATATATATATATATATAAAGATGGTTGTTGTAGGTTCAAAGAAAGAATAAGGATATATCTTAAAATAAGGTCCACGAAGAAATTTGTATTTTTTGAATTTATTTATTTTCACAAATAAATTCACAAATCCAAACAAACAAAAAGCACCGCAGAAACACAAAATAAATTTAAAAGATACAAATCTCTCTCTTTCTCTCTCTCTCTCTCTCTCTCTATATATATATATATATATATATATATATATATATATATATATATATGATAGTAATCCTGTAAAAGTATCTCACCATAGCTAAATTTTTAATAGAATATACTTAAAATCTCGTAACTTTGAGAATAATGCAAATTCCTGTACAGTTTGCAACTTAACGAAAATTTTGTAAGATCAGATTTCTTTCAGAATGTCTTTTCTTTTTAGTTATCCAATTTATTTTATATAACGGAGATAACTCCGAAACATTTATTAGAATCCTTTAATCCTTCCTCAATAGAAGCATCAATATCATTGTAGACAGCTGTTAAAGAAGGAACTCAACTGGTTTACAGTTTGTTAAGTCTTTAATAAAAACAAATAAAAAACTTTTGGAAGGATGAGGCCTAAAATAAGTGTTACGAAGTGAAACTGAAGAGAATGTAGTGAAAGAAGCTGTTCACATGAGACTGATAAAAAGCCACGTCAGTATGGAGTGAAATCTGATGTGTCTTTACGAAGACTTTCAACAGGATATGAGGTATTTCTCATCTGTGGATACATAAGCCACTTTGTCAAAATAGAACCTTCCCCCACCAAAAAAACAAAAACAATAAACAAACAGTTACAATAACAACAAAAAAACAATATCTTTTTGTTATTTTTCACCAGCCAAAATATGACTTAAAAAGAGTATCTCTTCTTCGTTAGACGACGAAAACGGACAATGTTTATTTTGTGCTTCACTATGTAACTATATTAGCTATGTGAATTTTCGTTTTTAAAAAACTATTGTTATATTTTGCCATTACACGAGCCCCTTACATTTCATAAAAAATACTCTTTACTGTATTCGGTATTATCAGAGAGTTGGAGTCCGGACATTTGTAACGGTGATATCAATTGTAATCAGAGCACTTGTAACACTCTCCAAAGACTTGGAAATGGGGCCGGAAGAGTTGGAAATCGGAGGACGAATCGAGACTGTCCAGACTACAGCATTGTTAGGATCAGGTAGAATACGGAGAAGCGTCCTGGAGACCCGGAGAGGCTTGCTGTCACTCAGTCTGTAGTGAAATCCTAATACAGAAATTTACTTTTGTATAGACAAATGTATAATCCCATATTTTGTATAGACTGTGCATTAATTTCAGTACACTTCCGATTATAATTAATGGCATTAACCAATCACAAATCATTACGACCACGCATATGAAGGTTAGTATAGAAGGAAACAGGAGCATAACAACGTACAGATAGACTTTCTTGCATATACATACACATGTCGGGGTGCATTTCCTTTCGACAGATACACTTCTTTAAATACAAGAAAGTTTTTTTTTACTACTGAGCATATACACTTACAAGTAAGGGAATCAAACGCACACTTCAAAATGTATATGCTCACATATTAACACTTGACGGTTTTCAAGTCCAATAAACTTGGACTAACCTCAAAACCGAACTTTCTCTTAGAGAATATTTTTTTCTTTATGTTTATAAAGTTTGTGTTAGACTTATAAAAAGTGCTTCTTTATTAATTCACTCTTTACGAGTTGTTCATATCATCGTTAGCTGGTGGAATTTCACTGGAGACTGAGTGACTGCAAGCCTCTCCGGGTCTCCAGGACGCTTCTCCGTATTCTAGCCGATCCTAACAATGGATAGTCTCGATTTGTCCTCCGATTTGTCCTCCGATTTCCAACTCTTCCGGCCCCCTTTCCAAGTCTTTGGAGGGTGTTACAAGTGCTCTGATTACAATTGGTATCACCGTTACTCTCATGTTCCACAGCTTTCTTAGTTCTCTGACGAGGTCCAAGAAATTGTCGCTTTTTTTTTTTGTTTTCTTTGATTTTTATTCCGTATAGTCCACTATACGGCAGTCTCTCTCTCTCTCTCTCTCTCTCTCTCTCTCTCTCTCTGTTTTTTTTTTTTCATTAATTATCACCAGGTTTGGTCTTTTGACCTAAATTAGGTGATCTACTTGTGGCCCGAAATCTCAGAGAATTTTGAGCGTCTAAATCTCCAGGATGAATTCTGGTTCATGTATGTACCATTTGATAATATACCCAAACTTCAATTTCTTGCACAATTCTCATTGGATCCCCTTCCCCACCCAGTCATGTCTACTTTTATAATCCCTTTGTGCGAGTTTGCTATATTCGCTTCTAATGGGATTAATAGTTTCGTATTATTTTTATTATTATTATTAATAATTGTCGTTGGATTTGAAACCTCGAGGTTTATTCATGAGTTCATAGTTGAAAAAGAAGAAAAATCCTTTACAAAATTTTACGTCTGTCTTCGCCGTAAAAAAGTTGATTGAACAGTGTTGATGACGAAATTTTTAGGCTCTGAATGTTTGTGTCTAACATCGGCATAATAATGAATATTCAGAGATTTCTTTCAAGCGCATCCAGACCCCAACATTCTGATAGTACCCTCAGTTGTTTTTTCTTTAAAAAGAGCAGCAATGTGCTGAAAAGATCTTCTGTCTTAGAATATTTTTTTAATACAAGAATAGCCAAAACTTTCCATCATCACTGGCAGAAAATAGGTAATCAAAAAACCATCCTGTGTTTAAATGTTTGAATAATGATTTCTGTCTCAAGGACTTGCCCATTCCGCAACCCGAATACGAATTTAACGAAAAACAAAATCGTTTTGTTTCTCTTTTCTGTGACACTCGTCATGTCCGCATCACCGCGCTTAAAATTAATTATAAGACTTTAGAAATATTCATACGTAACTTAAAGATATTTTACAGCAGGACTGGGTTTCCTCCTCGGTCATCATTCCCTTTTTTATAAATTCTCTGATTAGTGTAGTGGTTATCGGCGAGCAAAATGGAATTAGAATACTGAGTTCAAATCTCAGCCAAGGCTATTTGATTTAAGTTCGCTTTCGGGCTTTTTAGAAAGGCATGAATCCACCTCTTCTGCTTTCAGTTATGGGTAAAATAGATTAAACTCTCCTGCCTTGAGGAATAACCACTTTATAAGAACAATTGTAAATTGAAAGCCAGAAACAGGAGTCCTTTAAGTTTATCCTCCAGTTTTGAGGGTCAGTTGTAAAAAACAGAAAGCTAAGAGAGGCAACTCTAAACATTCTATTGTAGGTCTAAGCGAAGGTAGAATCTGACTATTGTTTTGTGTGGGTTTCTTCTCTTCCTTTGGGGAAAAGAAAACTGCATCGTCGATATCGATGGGCTACCTCAGTTCTTTCTCTCTCTCACCCTCTCTCTTTTCTCCTCTATTTTCTCTTTACTTTTTTCTTTTTCTCATTTTTCCATTTCTCTTTTTCTCACCCCAGTCTCCTTTTATATATTTTCTCATTTTTTCTTCCTTTTTCTCTTCTTTTTCTCTTTCTTTTGTTTCCTTTCTTCATCTCTCCTCTCTTTGTTTCTTTTTCTCTATCACTCTTTTTTTCTTCACCTTTTCTCTCTATTTACTGAGGTACGGGTAACTTTATGGTTTTCGGCGCGGAAAATGAAACTGACAAGCGGAGTTCAAAGGTTAAAAGTCATTCTTGGTAACATATTGGCCACTGGGCAAAGAAACCAGACAAACCCTCTTGCCTCGTTTTATGGAGTCGCAAGGGATCACACAACTCCGATTGGCTGATTGAGCAATATATTCATCATTGAATCATCGAGTTATATACCACAGAGGGAAAAGACGACGATAGTTATCTATAAAAATATAAACCCATTTTATTCGAAAGGCACAAAATCCTTGCGTGAGAGAGAGAGAGAGAGAGAGAGAGAGAGAGAGAGAGAGAGAGAGAGAGAGAGAAAGACAGAGAGGGAGAGGGAGAGAAGGGTCGGACTGCTATTCTTGACACCAATTGAGACAGATATATTCATATTTACACGACGTTGTCATCATCATCATCATGTCACGCCATCAGCACGGATATCCCTAACTCTCACTTGCCACCCTTCTCTATCGTCCATCGCTCCCGATAGGTCTTCATGGCTACATCCTGTATCGGTACTGGGCTGCTGTATATAGGTTCTAGCTGGTTGTCCTGCCTTTTCTCGTCCATGTGATGGGGTCCACAGGAGTATGTCACTTATGAGTTCATCCTTACTTCTCCAGCAGTGTCCCGCATGTCTGGTTCGTCTAACTTGGATAGTTTTCATGATGAGTGATAGGTGGCTGTACTAATGCTCTGTTTATACAGGTGCATATCCCCTAAGACTTGTTCAATATTGCTCGCAGCATTCTTGTGTAATTGCCGTCAAGCTTTTCCTCCATTCGTTTAGTTAGCGTCGATGTAGTGTATCCATATAGCTGTATCGATACGACTACAACTTGGAAAAAACTGCGTTTTATTTTATCGGTCTGGTTTGACTTCCATATGACCGATAGCCTATCGCTAGCAGTTCACGGCTTTGCTAGTCGCATATTGATGTCATTCTCGGTTGATGAGACACTGCTTCCTTGATAGGTGAACTTGTCTACTAGATCAGAGAACTTCCATTTACCGTGGAAATCTCGCCTGTTTGATTAAAGCACATGTATTCCATCTTGTCTGCGTTGACATGGAGGCCTGTGCTAGCAGCTGCTCGTTCCTGACTATGTAGCTGGGAATCGGCTTGAGCTGGTGTATTTGCCAGAAGTGTTATGTCATCGGCGTAGTCCGCATCCGTAATTGTTTGTGCAGGGTATATACTGTTTCTTTCCTTTGCCAGCTTGAAACCATTATCTTTCATTATATCAATAGACGTTTTAAGCTCGTAGTGTAGGCGGAGGATAAACAGGTATGGGGGTTATGTGTCTCCTTGCAGCACACCAGCTACAATGTCGAAGTAGTCTGTGACTCCATCCGGAGAGCGGATTTTTACTTTCGTGTTTTTATATAGCAACACCACGTTGTACTAGATCAATATTATAGCTCTGCTTAGTACTTATTTGACAGGCCTGATCAGGACCACTTCTCAACGCAGGGCCACAAGGCCCTAGAGTCAGTACCTTAGGCGGCTTCAGCTTTGCCTGCTTCTTCTGACTGACTGCCTGTCCGAATCAGTGTCGACAGCGAATCTCTTGTCATTATATAATATTTTTAACGCCCTCACATTTCCTTCCGGTTCCCAATTCCCGTGATTCCTTTTCGCTATCCCCTTGTTTGCACAGGTGCATATCCTGTTTAGAAATCCACAACTAACATGCTATCAAAGGTCAATATGTAACAAATGAATTATTTCCGCCTTGCAATGGTGAAAAGTAGCATGCCGCTGCCCGATCTGCATCGTTAGAGTCTGTTAACTGAAATGCTCGAAACATCTAATGAACCTAATGATAACATCACTGATGACGTAACAAGGAGCATCTTTCCGATTGGTAATTTGAATTGAAAAGTTCAAATGTAATTAACATAAAAGAAAAGAAAAAATAATAAGCTTTTTTTTTTTTTATTAAAATAACATTTCTTTTTTGAGAAAGCATTGAGACACCAAGTTTTAGAATGGGGGTGTAAAAATTTGACTAGTCATTCGACAAGGTTGAAAAGGTCACACTTGACTTTTTAGTAGACTACATGCCACCTTACGGTCGTAGGTTTCCAATCCCTGATTTAAAAAAGATCAAATCTGAATTCAAAACCTTCAGTCAATAAAAATTGTGGGTATCAAACAAAGGAACGAAAGCACTCTCAGTTAAGGGAAGTTACTCGACAAAAATTCCTTGGTATCAAGTAAGCTAAGCGTAACTAGTACCACAATACACTTGTAAAAAGTTAATTATCTTTAAAACGAAAGATACCAGGATTTGTCATTTCTAATGGAAAATTATACAATCAAAACAGATATAATTAGTCATTCATTGCAAAACTCTACATCAGTAATCAAAATATGATGGTGTGGTTGTTTGGTTTTATGGTATATCAAACTTTGTAGGTTATTTAATGTCAAAACTAACCTGGTAGAAGAACAGCAGTGATACTATTCACAACCCATATCTGGAGTGGGAGATAAAGAGGTTCATACTTTTCCCAAAGATATAAGTCCGAAAGTAAATGTTTTAGAGCGACTGGAGCTCGAACTCGGACACTTCGAGGTCGCAGTTCAGTACTTTAGGTAATACGCTACGAGGACTCACCACCCACAAAAAATATATGCAGTCGTTCAAAAATAAGTACACATCTTATATATATATAATGAAAAAAGAAAATGACTCATTGTAAAGCTGGTTAGAAGATATCAGATTCTATACTATTCTTGTTTTCAGGTATACACTTAGGGGAAATTGGGACAGTGTTGTGGGAACCTTACCCATCTTACTATAATGGACTCTTCTCACCGTTATTAGTACAGAAGGGCAGATCACTATCGGTGTTATACGAACAGTACGAGACTTCTTACCTTTTCTATGTAATTCTATCTTTCTTGTGTAATATAATCTGTTATCTAATATCCGTGTTTGCGTTTTCATTAGTGACCCTTTCCGGGGCCACAACAGACAGTATGCACCGCAGAAAAAGGAGAATGACAGAAGATTTAGGATTCTGTACTTACCATGTTTTCAGGCATCTACAGGCGAAAATTTAAATAGTATGTACCACGGATAAATGGGAATGACAGAAGATAGAGAATTCTGTCTTATCCGTGTTTTCACGCACAGCCGGAGGATATTGGGACAGTATGTACCGTGAACAAAGAAAACGACTAAAGATATAGGATTCTGTTGTATCCGTGTGTTCAAGAATCTGCAGGGGAAAATTGGGACATTATGGATCAGGGATTGAATGAGTGAAAGAAGATATAGGATTCTGTAGTGTCTCTCTTTCCAAACATTCCCAAGGGAGAACCTGGAATGATATGTACCGTGGGTAAAGAGAACGACGTAAGATATAGGATTCTGTAGTGTCAGTGTTTTCAGGCGTGCACAGGAGGAAATTGGGACAGTATATACCGTGAATAAAAGGGAACGACAGAAGATGTGTTATGTAGTGCCCATGTTTTCAGGGATACACGGGGTGGGGATCTGCGATAGTATGCACTGCGGATAAAGGGAACAACATAGAATATAAGATTCTGTAGTGTCCGTTTTTTTTACAGGCATCTGGTGGGGGAAATTGGGACAGCGTGTACCAAGGATAAACAGAACAATAGAAGATATAAGCAAAGTAAGTAAAGTTGGGGACTTTACTCGTGAGTGACCCAAAGGCTCCCTTTTCAATAGCTACCACATTGAGGTGAAGAGGAGGACACTACTCAATTCCCTGGATTACCCCACTTTACCCTTGATCCTTACCTTATTATACTGAGAGTTAAGCAAGTCGTCATCAAGTACCATTTTTGAGTCTTTGGTATGACTCCACCTGGGATTGAATCCTGGTCTCCCTGACCATTGGCGAACACCTACTCATTTGGCGAAACGTCCATGTTTTCAGGAATCTACAGGGTGAAATTCAGATCGTATGTACCGTCGATGAAGGGATAGACAGAAGACATAGAATTCTGTAGTGTCTGTGTAGTGTTTTCAGGCATTTACAGGGAGAACCTAGGACCATCGATAATGGAAACGAAAGGTATAAGATTCTGCTGTGTCTGTTTTCAGGCATTTACAGGGAGAACCTAGGACCATCGATAATGAAAACGACAGAAGGTATAGGATTCTGTTGTGTCTGTTTTCAGGCATTTATAGGGAGAACCTAGGACCATCGATAATGAAAACGACAGAAGGTATAGGATTCTGTTGTGTCTGTTTTCAGGCATTTATAGGGAGAACCTAGGACCATCGATAATGAAAACGACAGAAGGTATAGGATTCTGTTGTGTCTGTTTTCAGGCATTTATAGGGAGAACCTAGGACCATCGATAATGAAAACGACAGAAGGTATAGGATTCTGTTGTGTCTGTTTTCAGGCATTTATAGGGAGAACCTAGGACCATCGATAATGAAAACGACAGAAGGTATAGAATTCTGTTGAGTCTGTTTTCAGGCATTTATAGGGAGAACCTATGACCATCGATAATGAAAACGACAGAAGGTATAGGATTCTGTTGTGTCTGTTTTCAGGCATTTATAGGGAGAACCTAGGACCATCAATAATGAAAACGACAGAAGGTATAGGATTCTGTAGAGTCTGTTTTCAGGCATTTATAGGGAGAACCTAGGACCATCGATAATGAAAACGATAGAAGGTATAGGATTCTGTTGTGTCTGTTTTCAGGCATTTATAGGGAGAACCTAGGACCATCGATAATGAAAACGACAGAAGATATAGGATTCTGTTGTGTCCGTATTTTCGGCGATATGCAGGGGTAACTGAGACAGTATGTACCACGGATAAATAGAACGCCTGAATACATAGAATTCTGTGGTGTCCCTGTTTTCAGTCAGGGGAAATTGGAACATTATGTACCAAGAATGGAGTGAACGAGAGAAGATGTAGGATTCTGTATAGCCCGTCTTTTCTGGTATCCATTAGGAAAATTGGGACAGCGTGTAACGAAGATATGGGAAATAATAGATTACATAAGATTCAGTAGTATCCGTGTTTTCAGGTGTTCGCAGGGGAAATTAGGACAGTATGTATTACGGATAAAGGAAAGGACAGAAGATATAAGATTCTATAGTGTCCATATTTTCAGGAATCCGCTGGGAAAAAAACTAAGACAGTATGTACCCTGGATAAGGGGAACGACATGAGATATAAAGTTCTGTATGGTATGTGTTATCAGGCATGTCCAATGGGAATCTGAGACAGTATGTACCATGGATAAAGGGACCGACAAAAGATATAGGATTCTCAAGTGTCCCTGTTTTCTGGCATCTGATTAGTGAAATTGGTGCATTTTTTCCGCATATAAGGGTGGTGAAGGGGGCTGCTGTATATATAAAGTTCTGTAGTATCGTGGAATACATTTTGGAAACCGTGGAGCGTGTCGAACCCTATATATATATATATATATATATATACTTTGTGATTTTCTTATAACAAACATCAGCAAAAGATTTTTCTTTACTTATTAAGTGAAGAACTTTCAACTAATTCACCTAAAAGAACCACTTTACGGCTTCTCTTTCCCATTAACTAATTACCAACATCACTGCTTTTACGTTTGGGGATCATTATAAAGTAAAGAATATTAAGAATACTCGATAGTCCACTGATTCCGCTAAATGGATAAATGAACGAGTAAATTTTTCCACGTCTGTTTTACTCATCTCTCTCTCTCTCCCTCGCTCTCTCTCCCTCTCTTTCTCTCCCCTCTCTCTATCTCTCCCTCCCCTCTCTCTCCCTCTCTTTCTCCCCCCTCTCTCTCTCTCTGGCTCGAATGTTTCCCCTAAACTCAAAAGAGTTTCCGAAAAATGGGAGATTATATCCTCCAGAGGTTTGATGAGCTACGAGGAGATAATGTTATTATTTTCACCCTTTTTTCTTTTTTTCTCTGAGAAAATAACTGGTGAACTACCAAAATAATTTTTGTGAAGGTTTCTTCTAACTTCTGTTTTGATTTATGAAAAAAAAATATTCAGAAAGGAATATCATATCAGAAAGAGTCATAAAAATGTCTATAATAAAAATCACTTTATTTAATCAATTTTTTTTTGTCGGTGCACCTTACAGTAGTGCCTCCTACCCACTTATATATGCCGACTGTAACTCCTTAAAGAAGAATAAACCCTTTTCTAAAAGGGGAGGATCCTACTTATCGCACTCAACTACATCAGATGGTGAGACTCCAGTTTTGAAGCTCCGCTGAGTGGGACGCTCAGGATGTGTACTCGGATAGCCGAGTCCACCTCGCAAACCGTTGCATCACAAGCGCCCTTGTACATTTAGTGGTTAAATAAAAAAAATAATGTTCTTCGTAAATAAAGAATAATGTTCTTCGTAAGACATGACGAAATCATGGTAGAGGAAGGACAAATTCCCACATGTATGTGTGTGTGTGTGTGTGTGTGTGCCATGTAATATGTCAGGCGGAATGGAGACAGTGTGTACGCCTGGAGGAAAGTCGATCTCGTCCTCACGGTGGTGAGTCTCTCCCATATTTTATACCCCACCACTAAGAAAAGTAGATCAAGATCCTATTTTTTGAGTATCAGTGCGAATGCATTTTATTAACTGGTGATTATCCAATCAATTCTCGCGTAGCCCCACAAACACTAAAACTGACCGAGTTTAAACCTCGGAAAATATGCAGTGAACGACCTATTAATTTATTTCATTTATTTATTTATTTATTTTTTGTTCGTCCTGGAAAGTTGGCATCATTCTTTTCTCTGGGTTAATTGAAAAAAAAGAAAAAAAAGAAAGAAAAAAGAAAAAAAAAAGAAAAAAGAAAAGAAAGAAAAAAGAAAGAAAGAATGAATGAAATGACAAATATAATTTCTTTCCAACAACGAAACGTTTATTTTGACTCATTCCCTGGGAGCATTCCACTAAATAAATCGGTCCTGATTGATGAAAGGGTCTGTTTCCAAAAGATCACATAATCAGTTCTACTGATACCATTCTTTCAAGAAGTACGAAAAGGAAAAAAAATCAAAAACCAAGAATGGTTTAATATTTGCCATATGGTAGAACCCACTTCGTTGAGTAAATTTTAATTTCATAGAAAAGTACGATGAAAAAAAAGGACAACGTTATCAAATTGAACTAGACAACCGTTAAAAACTCATTTTAAAAGAAATAAAAACTAATAAAATTGGACTAAAATAAATAAAAATACGATAAACAACAATTATTATTTTCTGTAAAATTATCAATAAATTATGTAATAAGAATTATACGGCATTAAAATGTCTCTCAACAAAAAACTTGATGTAAATTTTCACAGAGCTGTATTAACTTTATATATACGATAATGTAAAAATATAGTAGGTAAATTTTCTTTCCTGTTACGTTAATTTATCTTTTATACGGGGTGGAACGATAAAATTGTCGTCCTAAAGAAAACAACACAAGAGCTTTATTTTAAAACTTTTATTGAAAATATCAATTCAGGTAACTTGATTATGTAGTAGACCTGACATCTATTTAATGTAGCCGCCTTCAGCCTCAATCACCGCCTCGATACGGATCCGGAACTAGGAGCATGCCTTTTCTACAAGCGCTGGCGGGAGCTCGGCGAATACTCGGCGGATGGCGGCGATCAGGCTGGCTTTGGTGTTGTGGGAGGTCATGTTGGTGATGTTCTCGACGTATGACCAAACAAAGTAATCCAGCGGGTGGAGGGGGGCAGAGAGAGAAGTAGTCAGGGGAGGAGGGGGGCAATGAGAGAAGGGTACGAAGTCGTAGCACTCCTTCTGAAGCCAAGCCTGAGTCTCTTTGGACTTGTGGGCCGGCGCCGAGTCCTGTTGCCACACCCAGGGTCTGCCACTGGCCACCTGATTGCACCAGGGGATCACCACACTCTTCAGCACAACCAGGTACACTTTGGTGTTGACTTTCAAGCCGACTTCAAAGATGTGAGGAGGCATGATGGGGCCCTCACTTGAAACCACACCAAAGACCATAACCGTAGTCGGAAACTTTGTTTTCATCACCCTGGGCACGTCCCTGTTATTCGTGGCAAACTAGATTTGCATTTTGAGGGTGCTGGCAATGGTCCTGTTGTCATAATTTGGATTGGTAGAGAGCATGAGTTGTACAGCGGCACATCACCGATCTTGCCCGTTGAACATTGTGTCACTTTCAGACATGATAGAAGGTTCCTATCGCTCTTGGGATTTGTACACAACTGACCAACTAGTAGATGGTCTGCAACAAAAAAGAAAACCGGTTTTCATTAAACGGAAATGGAATCATGTCATCTTTTCTAGGGCGACAATTTTATCGTTCCACCCTGTAGTAAAAATACCAGACCAGTCGACTGGGGCTGTAGAATACATCAACTACATCTTTGTAGAAAAGTAAAACCTTCCCCCTAAAGAGTGTCCTGGATATGGCATTATCGACACGACCGCTGCTTGGAAAAAACTGCGTTTTATTTTATCGGTCAGGTCTGACTTGGATATGACCAACAATCTATCATTAGCTGACCATGCCTTTGCTAATCACGTGTTGATATCATTATCGGTTGATGAGATGTTACTCCCTAGATAGGAGAACTTGTCCATTAGTTTCAGAGCCCCAACCCATTAGTGTGGAGATGTCGCCTCTTTGATAATGTTTGCACACAGTTTTTCACGTATTGCTATCTAACACTAATAGTTCTATTTGCACAGAGCTAAATGGTTTCAAGTATAGCAATCCAAAACTTATAGTTCACATAATGAAATGGTTTCACGTATTGCTATTTAACACTAGAAATTCTATTCAACAAAAATAGTTTCAAGTCCTGTAAATGATTAAACAGTTCTATTTGCCCAATGGATGAGACCCTAACAGATACTACCACTTCGGGTCAGAGTGGACCGGGAAGTAATGGCAACCACGAGCAACTGCCCGTTCCCCAAAGCTCCATGACTGGAACCACGTCATCAGATGGTTTAGAGTCATATCTAGGACACTCGTTGTTGATGGTAGGGAGGTCTTACTGTTATATAACATATGACATGGATTTTCGGTTCGTTCCTAGTGACCCCGTGTGCTTTGACAAGTTGACACGCTGTAATGAGTAAACAAGGGTATGACAGCACATCAGGGCAGTCGGGTTTAACAGGTGCGTAACCGGAAAGATACCACGTGATGAGAACCACGCGGTCAGATTTAGACAGAGAATGGGAGTCGAGCGAGGGACACGCAGCCGTGTTGACCCCGTCCGAGCTGTCAAAATAGGAAATGCACATGTGTAAATAACAGGTGCATCCGGTCGAGGAATATCAGGATATAACCTTGACTGTGGACGGGTTGAATTGAGTGCGAAATTGTGACGCTCGCAGGAAGAAGAGTGGGCGTCAAATTGTTATATAACCCCGGCGACAGGAAGTTCAGGAGTTGGAGAAAAGATGTGGTAGAGAGAACCAGCACCCAGCAGAGGGGGCTCTCAGGCCCCCTACTGAGCAGTTGCAGTTGGAGAGAAGATGCTGGAATGAGGACGATGTCCCAGAGAGGCTGGGCCCCAGGCCCCCGGTTGAGCAGCCCGGGAGAACGTAAAAGAAACGCTGTTATGGCCATAAGAGTGGGGGTCAGTATGTTGCAGTTCTGTTCGGTCTCCAACTCCCTCTCACACACAACCCTTTCAATAAAGTGAGAGGTATATTTTTCTAAAGACCTGTGTCCGCTCGTCTTCATTGCGTCCTTATGTTTCTGCATGCATCTGCATATGAGTATGCAACAGCCGATCAGAGGCCTCTCTGACAACACGGCTTGCAAGGAGGTGCAAGATATGGGAAGAAGAAATCCTCTCTTTGAGTATATGTCTCTCCATCTATCCCTTTTCGAGAAAAGAAAATGAGAGATACATATTTTTATAAAGAAGTGTGTTTCGTTCGTTCATTATGACTGATTATGTTTCCGCCTGGATTTGAATTACGACTATACAACATTACCCCTCCGCAGAGATGCAGTCGGCGTATTCTACAACCCCAGCTGCCGATCATAGCTGGAGCCTTTAAAACAATCCCAAAGAACCTGAAAAACAGACTTAGGAAACGGTAAGTTTAAAGAACAATTGAATCTGTTCAGATCACAGAAGTACTAAGATTGCCGATAATATTGAAGAGAGTTTTGGAAAGTTAATCAGGCATAGACAGTCTTTAGGTATATATAGGACATAATCTTTGAAGTAAAGGTCTGTAAAAAGCAAAAAATACTTTTAATGCTCTTTATCAGTTATTTTTGCAAGAGATGAACGCAATTGCAGACAAAAAAGCATCACACATACGTTCACTTAAGAATGTGTAGCACCAATATTAACCAATGTTGCCAAATGCATTTGTAAAAAAAAAAAAAATCAAGACTAATATTTAATAACATTTCATTGGTGCGAAGTTTTGGAAGTTTACTTTCTTTTTGTTTTGGTTTGGTTTCTTTGTTTAATGGCATATCAAGTTATTTAATGCCAAAGCCATTCTCCAAGAAGAACAGTAATGGTACCATTTAACTCTTAGCTGGGAGGGTTAGGGGGTTCATATCTTTCCCAAGGGTATTTGCCCGAAAGTGACCGTAATAGCACGACTGGAGTACGAACTCGCTTACTACGATTCCGCAATCCATCGCTTTAACCTTTACACCACAAGGCACGCCCTATCTTTTTGGACCCACCTCGTATGAGTCAACTGCTGAGCTCTTTGGGGGATGGCTTGTTGTGTGATGAAAAATTTGCTTTGAGTCAGTCTTGGTGTTATTTCTTTGCTACTTGGTTGGCAATTGGCCAAAGACTGATTGAGTTGTCGTGCAATATTTGAGAGCTCAAAGCACCAAAAGAATCGAATAGCAAAATGAATCAATGTTTTATGGCAGAAATTTTTGGAGGCTTCGTCAACCTTTTCACCACACGAACTGCAATTAGCAGAAAGTTCTATTGCTTGATTATCATCTTCAACTGTCGCTTTATTTAAATAAAATACATTAAACGTATATTTGCTTTAAAAACCGTGTGAATTTCGACTTCAAGGTAACTATAATTAAGAAATTTCAACTTAATTATTGAAAGTTCAGTTTCAAGTCATTATTGTTACATGCTCAAGTATTTTCTTCGATAAAAGCTAAAATATTTTTAAAAAAATGTGTAGCAAAATGAAGCTAGGAGGCACTCTATTTATTTGTCGCTGCCTTCCACCAGACACGACTTGACACAATATCAAAAACCCGAAGGCCGATTAAAGTGGGGATAAAGGGAGCCGAGACTCGAACCCTGTTGGTCTATGCTGCTCATTGGCTCACTTGGTGCAATGTGAGCCTGATAAGGCAAGCAGTTTCACGAACCCAAATGTGGATCCGGGCACGTATGCCGGGTTATGGCTTGAACTAGACAGCAAGGTCTAGTGCCATACATAGGTTTCGAGAAAGTTCGCGGGGACCTCTGCTAGGAGGCACTCTAAGAGTGTATACCTTTTCCGATACCTTTATCAATGAAAATGGAACAATCAGGTGTTGTAGTTAAATAATAAACACTTCAAGGACATGAACAAAAATAGACTGTAACAATAATTATATGCAGAAGTCAATTCAATGAGTTGTATTTTCTTTCTTAGCCACAAGTGGAGAGGAGAAAAAAGAATGAATTATTAATGTTCCTAAGATAATTATAAAGAATAACCATCACAACCCCCCAACTATTACCCATACCTCCCAAACCTACCATCTATTTCCTTAACTTTATAATGACAAGGGGGGTGTCCTCGTAGTGTAATGGTTAAAGCGATGGACTGCGGAATCGTAGCACGCGAGTTCGTACTCCAGTTGCGCTATTACGTTCACTTTCGGGCAAATACCCCTGGGAAAGGTATGAACCCCCTTATCCTCCCAGGTATGGGTTAAATAGTACCACTATTGTTCTTCTAGGAGAATGGCTTTGGCATTAAATAACCTAAAAAGAGTTGATATGCCATTAAACAAAGAAGAAAGAAAGAAAATTATAACGACAACGCTTTGATCTTCAGTTATAATCATCATTGTATATATATATATATATATATATATATATATATATACATATGTAAAACAATCATAGCTGATACTAACTATTATTGTAACCCCGTCATTATATTCATTATGTACATACTATCATGGATAACTATGATATATACGCAACATATCACCAACACAATACAAATTATTATAGTAATCTAGCTCAAATCACTTTCCTACATTACCAATATTGTACAATATTTCATAGTATATTGCAATACTACATATCCCTACCCCATGATATTTACTGTAATTCTGGCCTACCACACTACACTCGCTTAAATACGCTTACAAATCAAATCTTCATTTTATTTCCCTCGACATGCAATGATGATGTTTTGTTCCTTAGTTATAATCACCTACACATATAGAAATAAATAAAGAAATTTTTTATCGCCTCTACTGTAGCAACATTTGATACATTGACGTTTCCCATCCGGTTAAAGATCACGTTGCGAATGTACCTTCACATACACAATACACTATACACGACTTACACATACACACACAATAATACGCAACTATAACCTACACCAACTCACGCCCGCACATTTCATTTCGTTATCTGCTTGAAGATTGTTGAAGTAAAAACTTTACGAAACCAAAGGTCGCAGACTAACTTCCATGGCATTTAATATAAAAATCTAATATATATTTATTTATCATGTATATATATATATATATATATATATATATATATATATATAGTACAATTTAATGGAGACTCAAACTCGATTAAGTCGTCATAATAAATTTATTTCGGCGGAGAATATTATTGCTATACTCTCCGTCTCGTCAGATGACTCTTTACATGCTTCCCTCTTGTCGCAAAGTAGCGAATGTGGAGTTTCAGGTCGTATTCAGAAGATAAAGAAAGGTAAATAAAAAAAAATTAAAAAAAAGAATCAGAAAATAAAAATGTAAAAAAAAAAAAAAAAAAAAAAGTAGGAATAAGAATATGGTGGAATATATATATGTTTGATTAAACAATAAAGACACATGTCAATATAATTTTATTAGGATCTTTCCTGACAAGTGCTTTGGTTTTAGGTTAGAGTTGGTAGATGAATTTACCGAAATTGTTCCGAGGGCTTTTGGACACTTCATAAGCCATTTCCAAATGTAAAGAATTTTTCAAAAAGTATTTTAGTTTTTTAAATTGCAAAATGCATTCCATAAACGTATAATTAGATTAAAGTGATATACTAATGACATCAAACAGATTTAAAAAAACAAAAATCAAAAAAAAAACGCTGTCAACGGAAATAGAATATTTTATCAAGAGTAATATAATATTTTAAAAAAGAAATGATTAATAACTTTCCTAAAAACATTTGCATGAAATGAAATCCAAAGAACCACGTCCAGGATTTGAACTCTGGACCGCAGGTGCACTACTCTTCTGTAATCGTTTTATCCAAAAACTGTGGCTGGTTCTACACAAGCTTTCACCACTATAAACAAATCACCTGTTTATGTAGTCCAACGGTTCATATCTTTAAATGAACGACTGGGCCCTCATACACAGAGATTCACAGGAAAGTCCTTCATCATCCTCATCCTCTATACTTGTATGCGAATGTGTATGTATGTGGTATTAATATATATATATATATATATATATATATAGAAAGAGAGAGTATAATAAATAAGCAATTAAAATGACTTATTACAGTAAACAGTTTCACGATCTTCAGGGAATTGAACATTTATAAAAATTGCGAGTATTATGGGAGACTGGTACATGGAAAACATGGAATATTAAACCGTATCGGATTCATATTACAAAAATGTTTCACGGCCTCAACGCAGATCCCCCTAACCATCCACACACACACACACACACACACACACACACACATATGAATATATACATTAAGCATTTTTACATTATTTAATGCTACAATTTTTTTTACCCTCGGTATATATATATATATATATATATATATATATATATATATATATATTCAAAGCGTTTCATAGTTCTTCGCCCATTTAAGCATTATTCTATTTAAACTAGTATTCACAGAAATTATGAGAGAAAAAAAAAGCCTAGCTGCACGCATTTGCAACTCTCGCTATTGCCGAGATTTGCGCGTTGAGCCATACTGGAAAAATGCATGGAAAGGGAATGGCGACACGAGATCCATACGTTAGCAGTCGCAGCGACTAAAGGCCGTGAAAAAAAAAAAAAGAAAAGAAAAAAAAGTGGTGATAGAGTCAACATCGGGTTTGGCCTGGTATTGATTAATGCATTGCCATGACTCCATTTAAGGGCTTTCGGAACGGATCAAGCTCACAGCTCAGGCATTATGTTAAGATATGGGTTTAAAGAAGGGAAGAAGAGGATTAAAAAGGTGGAAACTGGAATATAGATGAGAGTAAAGATAAAAGAATTTTCTTTTTTTAAATTAGAATTTCGTACATCGGTAAGAATAAAAGTGAAGCAAAAACGGTAAGGATAAAGTATTTGAGATGAAACAGATAGAGAAAAATGGAATGGAATTCAATAATTTATATAGAAATACGTAGAGTACAAAACTGGAGTAAAAAGGTGAAATATAAAAAAGAGGATTATTTAGACAGAGTACAAAATAGAAGAATGGTGAAAGAAAGAAAAAAAGATTATTTAGATAGCTAACAAAATAGAAATGAAAAAGAAAAAAAGAGGATAATTTTAAAAAAAAGTAAAAATATTCCTGCGAGAAGTAAAAAAATAACGACAAAGAAAATTTCGTCAATTACAAGGGAACGAATATGAAACGGTGAGAATCGAATTCATTACAATAACAATGGTTCGTGAGACTAACTTACTAACCATTGCTTTATGGCAACGCCTCCATCTTAATTAAATCTTGCAAAAGGCTACGAATACGAGGCATCCAGTGAGGATCAAACTCACTGTTGTTTTATTGTCTTTCGAAACAATCTTTTTAAACCTTACTTTACGGCAAGACAAACTATATATATATATATTTTTTTTTAAGAAAAACCCCAAAATTCGATCACTGTAGAAAAAGAAATTTTATTTTATTTTTGGAACTGATGAAGTCCTGTTGAAATTTTTTTGGAGGTTTGATTCATATTAATGCTCTTAACAGGATTGAAATAAATTTATTATCCTAATGTGACCGAATATTGTTTTTTTTTTTTTCTTGAAATAATATTATTTGCTCGGTGGGTTTTATTTACAATGGGCTCTTTGCCAGGAATATTTAAATATTCTAAATTTGAATAATTTATTTGTCCTGACTGAATTGTTCTCTATTCCGGATTTACTAAATTGAAGAATACCTTATATATATGTATTTTTAATGAGTAAATTACTCATTACTTCCCCAATAAAAATTAATATGCATTATTTAGTCTGAGAATTAAATTTTATTTATTGCGGACTTTTTGTCCTCATCTTGGTATTTTTTTTTTTTTTTTTTGTGTTGTTTCTTCTTTCACTACGTTTCGGCCAAATTTCACCTCTGACCTTCTTCAGGTGATTACTGGGGATACGGTTACAAGACTCATCATTCCTATCCGAAGTCACGGTAAATCACCTAAAGAAGGCCAGAGGTGAAATTTGGCCGAAACGTAGTGAAAGAAGAAAAAAATTAAAATACCAAGATGAGGACAAAAAGTCCGCAATAAATAAGAATTAATTCTTAGATTAAAAAGCCTCATCTCAAATTGATTCCAATTAAAGACAATTACGCATTATTTACTTCACATTTATTTTGAAATTCTTGAGGGAGACTCAGTGAATTAATCTTTGTTGAAACTTCTTTCCACAATAAAATGATACGACATTCCGGACGAAATATGATGTAAATATGAGTACAGACTATAGTGAAGGAGTGCGCATAGTGTTAGGTTGCTCGAAGTGGTGTTATACCTGTTAATGTCCCATCTATCGGTCAATTAGATATGTTTGAAAATCATTCGTATAAGATATGAAAACTTGGTACTATATCATCATCATTATCATATCGCACTGCCAGCATGGGTCTCCCTGACCGTCTTTCGCCACCCGTCCCTATCGTTCATCGCTCCTGAGGAATCTTCAAGGGTAAATCCTGTATCGGCACAGAGCTGTTGTATATAGGTTCTAATTGGTCGTCCTGCCTTTGCTCGTCCATATGAAGGGGTCCACAAGAGTACATCGCTTATGAGTTCGTCCTTACTTCTCCGGCAGTGTCCCGCATGTCTGGTTCGTCTAGCTTGGATAGTTTTCGTGAGGGGTGGTAGGTGGCCGTGCAGCGGCTGTTTTGTAGGATGTTGCTCGCAGCAATCTTGTGTAATTGCCGCCAAGCTTTTTCTCCATACGTTTAGTTAGCGTCCATGTAGTGCATCCATATAGCAGTATCGACACGACCGCTGCTTGTAAAAAAACTACGTTTTATTTTATCGGTCAGGTCTTCCATATGACCGATAGCCTATCGTTAGCTGTCCACGCCTTTGTTAGTCACGTGTTGATGTCATTCTCGGTTGATCAGACACTGCTTCCTAGGTAGGTGAACTTGTACACTAGTTTTAAAAGCCCACCCCTTTAGTTTAGAGATGTCGCCTCTTTGTTGGTACTATATAACCGTGTGCAAATTATTTGTATTAAGACGAGTTACTTGACTCTATAATTATTCACTAAAGATTCTTATAAGTTACTGGAAACCATATAAATGCTTGTAAATTATTAGTATTTGATAGGAATACTTCAAGCCAAAATACAACAAATCATTATGGAATTGGAATTGCTACTTTAAACCATATAATTGAGTATAAATTATTAATAAAAAAAAGGCTTGAAACTATAAAATCGATTATTAGTATCAGATTATTTGTATAATTATTTGTATGGACCGGCTCATTGGCATAGTGGGTAGAGTGTTCGCCACTTGAACAGGTCCGGGAGACCTGGGTTCAATTCCAGGTAGCGTCATACCAAAGACTTTAAAAATGGTACCTGATACCTCCTTGCTTAACACTCAGCAATATAAGGTAGGTATCGAGGGTAAGGTGGAGCAATCCAGGGAAAAGAGTAGCGCCCTCCTCTATACCTTGGTGTAGTAGCTATTGAAAAGGGAGCCTTCGGGTCACCCTCGACTACAGTGGCCAACAAACATTTGTATTGGGTATGAATACTTGATTTCCAATAACTTGTTTCAGTAAATGATTTTAAAGTCAAATAAAAGAAGAGTGGTTTAAAAAAATGTTGAAAATATAAATAGTTATGATTCTAATGAAACATTTACAAATATTTCGGCATTAAATAACCCATGGGGGGGATCAGGGGGTGTCCACGTGGTGTAATGGTTAAAGCGATGGACTGCGGAATCGTAGTACGCGAGTTCGTACTCCAGTTGCGCTATTACGTTCACTTTCGGGCAAATACCCTTGGGAAAGGTATGAACCCCCTTATCCTCCCAGGTATGGGTTAAATAGTACTACTACTGGTCTTCTAGGAGAATGGCTTTGGCATTAAATAACCTACAAAAGAGTTGATATGCCATTAAACAAAGAAACCAAACCATTAGGGGTTAATATACGTATAAACATATGAACAAAAAAGAAATCAATCAAACATTTACCAGACTGGTTTCATAATCTTTTCTCAAACTGACCCTGACCCGTCTAGCATTCTATATACTCTCGCTTTATTGTATAAGTTGCTTAGCTGTCTTCATTCAAATTTAAAATTTTAAAATCTAAAATAATAAGATGCGTAGTGTTTAATGTGTTGGGCTGCGAGTTTGTAAATAGGTTTACTTTTAGACTAATAACTTTGGTCAAGGTATGTACCCCTTTAATCTCCTGGCTATGGGTTAGATAAGACCACTAGAGTCCTTCTGAAAGGATGACTTTGGCATTAAATAACCCATGAAGGTTGATATGCCATTAAAGAAAGAAATCAAATCAAACTAGAGCGATATATGAATAAATAAAACTTCTGTTTCGATACTTTTTGATCATACCTCATATTTTTCAACTAATACTTCTTATATCTTTGCTAACTTAGCAGTTTTGTCTCAGTGGGTAGCGATACTAAATTTACAAATTCAGATTAATGAATTGAATTAATACAAATTGTTACCGCTATTTTAAATAACCTGTTGTTTTGTTAATAGCTTTTATGATTAAGATGCTTACTTATTTAAATAATGCCACTTTCGGCCCTGAAACTGGTAATGACCTTGGCCTTTTAAATCAAAGCATCAACCAATACGGGAGTAAGCAGCTGCTGAGATTTTTTTTTTCAGTATACATTGAAAAATTAAGAAATCTAAAATTTTATTCATAAAATGTTTATTTTTCAAAATATTAAAATTTAGAAAATTAAACTATAAAATAAACATGAACACCGCATTCATATTTATTCTATTTCTTTTAAATCGATTTGTTTTATTAGATCCATTTATTTATTGAATTTATTCTTTTGTTCGAAGCGACGCCGGGAAAACAGCTGCGAGTTGAATCTATTTTTTAATCCCCCTTTTCTCCCTTTTCTCTTTTTCTCCTCCCACTACCTCCTTTGTTGTTCTTCTTTCTGTTAGTCTATCTCCCAACCCTATCACTCACTTTAACCCTCTCACTTCTTCACCTTATACCCCTTCCTCTATTTTCTGGATCTCCCTTTCCTTAATTCCTCACACTTTTACACTGTTTTCAATCATCGCATTGATTACAGATTTCATGTTCGCATTGAGTCTCCTTTGACGTCAGAGTTTGCCGCTTTTTTTCTTTTTTCAATAAATCATTTCCGTGAAAACAACTCTTAACAACCTCTTAAAAGCACCAAGGGATTTGCTTTCACTTCCTTGTTTGCAACATTTCCGTAGAATGCAGACAATACTTATTTTAATCGGCGTTTCACGTTTTCCTTTTCTTTTCTTTAATAAAGAAGAGTTCCGCAATATTAATGAAAACTTTTTTCTATCAATCTCAATTACAGTGCTACCTTGACTTAAGTCCTAACTTAATTCGTTCCTTGAAAGACGCTGTGGATCAAAACCGACGCAAATCAAATCATCCCACCATTTTAGATAATGTAATTGTTCCTGGCCTCACAAAATATATAAATTGTATAATGACTTGGGGAATTTTTATTCATTTTAATTCAGTACATTAAGTGTGACACACACGTCCTGAGCCCTTCCACCCAGAGCTCCTAACAGAATAATAGCTGGAAAAGGTAAACTGTTCCAATCTCTTCTTGAACAGGATGGTAAAGTTAGGCAATAACGATGTATGAATGATATTGTTGATTAAATAATAATAATAATGATAATAATAATAATAATAATAATAATAATAATAATAATTGATAATAACAAATTATATTGAAGGGAAAATCGATAATATGCAACAGAAAACCGAGTGAAGGTTATGCAGAAGAAATGAAACGATAAATCATATGGTTCGTGAATGCTGCAAACTAGTACAAAAGGAGTACAAGACTAGGCACGATTGGGTAGGAAAAATGATCCACTAGGAATTGTGCAAAAATTTAATTTTGACCATAATACTAAATAGTATATGCACAAACATATGTAAGAAATGCTATGCAATGTGTGGAAATGGTATGTAATGTGTGGAACTATGGTATACAATGATATGTAAGAAATGCTATGCAATGTGTGGAAATGGTATGCTATGTGTAGAAATGGTATACAATGGTATATCAGAAATGGCATGCAATGTTTGGAACCATGGTATGAAATAATATGTAAGAAATGCTATGCAATGTGTGGAAATGGTATACAACGATATGTAAGAAATTGTATGCAATGTGTGGAAATGGTATGCATTGTGTGGAACTATGGTATGTATTGTGTGGAACTATGGTATGCATTGTGTGGAACTATGGTATGCAATAATGTGTAAGAAATGGTATGCAATGTGTGGAAATGGTATGCAATGTGTGGAACTATGGTATAAATAAATACAATAGCAGGTACGTTTCATGGACTTCAGTCTTTCCCTTATTGGTCAATCAGAGAACTTTTCTATATTTCTTTATATCATAAATCATGTTTGTAAAATTTGATGTATTTCTCCATGGCTGGAGTGAAGGGAGAGTGGATCCATGATATTCCTAAAAACGTTAGAGCGTAGTGAATACAAATTGTTCCGACAGAATTCGGTTCACCGATTCCATTGTCCGGGTCGTGAACAGTTATACCATCGCAACTCCAATCCATGTACAAACGCTCTACTCATAAGCGAGGAATTCTAGCCCTGTACAGACATGTGTAACTAATTCTATGAAAAATGATTTCCCCCTTCACCAAGAGTGATAGAAAGGAACGTCTATTTGATCCGTGTTTTCTCTGATGCTGAACAGCTGTAGAATTGTGACGGAAATTTATTTGTCTTTATTTCTTTTTTTTTTTAATGAAATTTTATTAATATTACGTCATGCGAAGAATGAATGAGCAGTGGAAAAGTCGACATGTAAGCTAACACGTGCGCATTCAATCATAGTCTCATAAAAAGGAGAGAGAGGGAGGGAGAGAGAGAGAGAGAGAGAGAGAGAGAGAGAGAGGGAGGATAATTATTTAGAATAGCTCTCAGGGGGAAAAAGGCTGCGATAATGTTCAAAAACAATCATATAGAAATGTAGTCGTTACATTCACAATCTAGATAATAATTTTCATTCATTGGCTTCCTTTTATTTATGAACTGTTACGCATTCAAAAATAAATAACATTCAATCTTAAAATGCGGCCATATTGATTTTTCAAAAGACAAGACAATCCCCTATCCCTCAGCCGGAAAGTGGTGTTTTTGTTGTTTTTTTTTTTTCAGATGGTGTATAAGTAGGATAAATGAAAGATTACCAATTGTGAATACATGTTTATTAAACTGAACACATCTGTGTTATTTGATTAATTATATTTTTAAATGGTGAATTGGTTCGGGTTAAGTTGGCGACTACAGTGAATTAATAATATGTTTAAATAATGAATTAATTAGGGTTATAGTTAAATTACATATTGAAATGGTGAATTATAAAATTTATGTCTCCACAAATTTCTGAGAGATATGTGTCTACCTTACGAAAAAGAAACAAATAAAAACAAAATAAATAGAAAAAAAACGACAATTTCCTGTTGAGATGATTGGAAAAATTAATATGACCGATTTATAAGATTAGACATTGTTTATTTATTTATTTATTCATCTATTTATATTTTTGCGTACGTAAAATTTCATAAATATAAAGAAGACAATGACGAAGATTTAATATCATGCGAATTGGGAATGAAAGAAATATATTTCTATATCATTTTTAACATTACTACAACTTTTCTTCCAGAGAATTATAAATAAATGCCAAAAAAAAAAAAATGACTAACATAAATTGACGAATTTGATTTTTTGAACATGGTTGCTTTGATATGGGTATGTTAAAGATATTCGGGTATGTTAAAGATATTCGGGTATGTTAAAGATATCCGGGTATGTTAGAGATATCTGGGTATGTTAAAGATATCCGGATATGTTAAAGATATTCGGGTATGTTAAAGATATCCGGGTATGTTAAAGATCTAATAAATACATTAGAATTTATCAAGTACATTTTTGTGGATGGCGTAACTTTTAAATTAGAAAATACTAAGTTGTGTTATAAGATGATGATGCAATAACTAATTAGTGTAAATTTTAAAAACTTTTCTCGAGATCTGACGGTGGGCCTTAGAGTATGCAGACTGTATCCTTTTTTATTGGAGTGCTTCCTATATATATGAATATCTTTAACATATCAGATTATCTTTAACAAAAATGAGTGTTCTAGGTATGACACTAAACTGTATCTGATGGTGAGGTTTCATTTCTAGAGATCAGGGAAGTACGGAGTAATCCTTCATTGCAATTACTCCCAAGTCCACTCTGACCCGGAATGGTAGTACACGTTAGGGTTCCATCAATGAATCTAATTGGACGGTTTAAAAATTATTTGTGTGCCAAAAAGAAAAACTCCCCCAAAACAATTACACAAAAATGTAAATATGAATGTATGATGAACGCGATTCCTAAACCTCAAGGCATATAATAACCCTAGATGGATTGACAAGCCGTTAAAATCAATCAATCTATCAATGATTGATTCTTATATTATGGAACAGTAAACGCAGTAAAGTATGAAACTTGCTTTCAAATCGACAAATTTCAAACTATAAAATGAAGAATATTTCTTTATAAATAAGAAAAATAAAATAAATTGAATCAAAATAAAATGAAATAAAATAAAAAGAATAGAGAAGATTAAATAAGACGACTCTAAGAAATATTTGTTTTCCAAAAATTTCAAATCCTATTCAGATAAAAAAAAAACCGGAGTTACTGAAATGACAAAATATTCCCTTCTCGTATTTCAGTGTTTGTACACAGTCCGTGTTTTGCAATTCATCTGAAATCCATTAGTTGTCGAGACATTTTTTCTTATGATGACCTTGCCTGTTGTTCTACCATCTTTTCCGGTAACAATGACTTGTCTCTTTATATCTAATCGAAATCTTTTATTTACTTAAACGTGATGGGGGAAAGACAGACGACAATTTGTAAATGATGGACTCGTTTTAAAACGGGTTTTTGTTTACTTTAACGTAAATGGACCTAATTCTTTTTCCCCTAAAATCTTTTCGATGAAGATCCTAACATTTTCATCCCGTCCCTATACATGTCTCTTTTCCCCTTCCGTTTATATTTTATTTATTCATTTATTTTTAATGCTTCTCTTAGTTATCTAACCCAGAGGTTTTTAAACTTTTTGCATTTGTAATATAATGGCCGAGGGATTTCGTTTTATGCTTTGGGTTTAGTTAGGCTGAGAACCTTTCGGCTCAGTGCATGGGTTACTTAGGTGCAACATTAACGCAGGTGTTCACGTGCGCGGGCGGAGCGGACGTGTCACTCAGAGATGTCACAAGAGCCCAGATGGGAAACAGGGCCAAAGAGTGCGATTGACGTCACGCACCGGAAGCGCGCGGAGGATTTTGGGAATTTTGAAGAAAGTTAGTGGAATTGAGAACTAGACACCGGACGAGAAGGGTCGACTTTCGGGGCTCGCTGAGGCCAGCCGAATTTGCGCGCTACGGGCGCTGCACGAGATGGGGGAGGGGCAGATGAAAAAGCCAGAATAGAAAGAATGTGTATCTCTCTCCTTATGTCGAAGAACCTTTAAACTCAAAGGTAATAAAAAGTTTCGTACCTGAACTAAGAAGTCGTAAGTGTTTTTCGTGTTTCAAGATTCCTATGTTCTATGTATATATGTTTTGAACATTCTATGTACGAGATGGGAGGCAGATGAAAAAGCCAGAATAGAAAGAATGGGTATCTCTCTCCTTATGTCGAAGAACCTTTAAACCCAAAGGTAATAAAAAGTTTCGTACCTGAACTAAGGAATCGTAAGTGTTTTTCGTATTTCGAGATTCCTATGTTCTATGTATGTATGATATGAACAGTATATGTACGTTTCACGCATATCCGTATCATGGCTATGGTACATATTGTTGACATACTTTTTGAAATAATTTTTTGCAACTCTTTTGCAGTAGTTTTTTTGGGGTTTTTTTTTTGTCCCGTCAAATAAAGATCCAAAACATACAAACAAATAAATGATAGAATGGAAAATTTAGGTTGTCGGGGGTTTATCAAGGTTTGTGAGAAATCTATGCACTAATTAACCTAAATGTAGAGTTTGTTTGTTTGTTTGTTTTTAATATAAAACTCGTTTAAATACGAATAGAAATAACTTCCATTCAGGTGGAGACATTTGAAAATCAAACAGAGAGTATAGAGACATTTTAAAATCAAACAGAGAGTATAGAGAAATTTAAAAATCAAACAGAGAGTATAGAGAAATTTGAAAATCAAACGGAGAGTATAGAGACATTTTAAAATCAAACAGAGAGTATAGAGAAATTTAAAAATCAAACAGAGAGTATAGAGAAATTTGAAAATCAAACGGAGAGTATAGAGACATTTAAAAATCAAACAGAGAGTATAGAGAAATTTAAAAATCAAACAGAGAGTATAGAGACATTTGAAATTAAAACTGAGAGTATAGAGACATTTGAAAATCAAACAGAGAGTATAGAGACATTTGAAATTCAAACTAAGAGTATAGAGACATTTGAAAATCAAACAGAGAGTATAGAGACATTTGAAAATCAAACAGAGAGTATAGACACATTTGAAATTCAAACTAAGAGTATAGAGACATTTGAAATTCAAACGGAGAGTATAGAGACATTTAAAATTCAAACAGAGAGTATAGAGACATTTGAAATTCAAACTGAGAGTATAGAGACATTTGAAATTCAAACAGAGAGTATAATGACATTTAAAAATAAAACAGAGAGTATAGAGACATTTAAAAATAAAAGTGAGAGTATAGAGACATTTGAAAATCAAACTGAGAGTATAGAGACATTTTAAAATCAAACAGAGAGTATAGAGACATTTGAAAATCAAACAGAGAGTATAGAGACATTTGAAAATCAAAGAGAGAGTATAGAGACATTTGAAAATCAAACAGAGAGTATAGAGACATTTGAAAATAAAACAGAGAGTATAGAGACATTTGAAATTCAAACAGAGAGTATAGAGACATTTGAAAAAAAAACCAGAGAGTATAGAGACATTTGAAATTCAAACAGAGAGTATAGAGACATTTGAAAATAAAACAGAGAGTATAGAGACATTTGAAAATCAAACAGAGAGTATAGAGAAATTTAAAAATCAAACAGAGAGTATAGAGACATTTCAAAATCAAACAGAGAGTATAGAGACATTTGAAAATCAGAGAGTATAGAGACATTCGAAAATCAAACAGAGAGTATAGAGACATTTGAAAATCAAACAGAGAGTATAGAGACATTTAAAAATCAAACAGAGAGTATAGAGACATTTGAAATTCAAACAGAGAGTATAGAGACATTTCAAAATTAAACAGAGAGTATAGAGACATTTGAAATTCAAACTGAGAGTATAGAGACATTTGAAATTCAAACAGAGAGTATAGAGACATTTTAAAATCAAACTGAGAGTATAGAGAAATTTAAAAATCAAACACAGAGTATAGAGACATTTGAAAATCAAACAGAGAGTATAGAGACATTTAAAAAACAAACAGAGAGTATAGAGACATTTGAAAATCAAACGGAGAGTATAGAGACATTTGAAATTCAAACAGAGAGTATAGAGACATTTAAAAATCAAACAGAGAGTATAGAGACATAAAAAATCAAACAGAGAGTATAGAGAAATTTAAAAATCAAACAGAGAGTATAGAGACATTTGAAAATCAAACTGAGAGTATAGTGACATTTGAAAATCAAACAGAGAGTATAGAGACATTTACAAATCAAACTGAGAGTATAGAGACATTTGAAATTCAAACTGAGAGTATAGAGACATTTGAAATTCAAACAGAGAGTATAGAGACATTTAAAAATCAGAGAGTATAGAGACATTTGAAATTCAAACAGAGAGTATAGAGACATTTAAAAATCAGAGAGTATAGAGACATTTTAAATTCAAACAGAGAGTATAGAGACATTTGAAAATCAAACAGAGAGTATAGAGACATTTGAAAATCAAACTGAGAGTTTAGAAACATTTGAAATTCAAACAGACAGTATAGCGACATTTACAAATCAAACAGAGAGTATAGAGATATTTAAAAATCAAACAGAGAATATAGAGACATTTGAAAATCAAACAGAGAGTATAGAGACATTTAAAAATCAAACAGAGAGTATAAAGACATTTGAAAATCAAACAGAGAGTATAGAGACATTTGAAAATCAAACTGAGAGTATAGAGACATTTGAAATTCAAACAGAGAGTATATAGACATTCGAAAATCAAACAGAGAGTATAGAGACATTTAAAAATCAAACAGAGAGTATAGAGACATTTAAAAAAACAAACAGAGAGTATAGAGACATTTTAAAATCAAACTGAGAGTATAGAGAGATTTGAAAATCAAACAGAGAGTATATAGACATTCGAAAATCAAACAGAGAGTATAGAGACATTTAAAAATCAAACAGAGAGTATAGAGACATTTGAAAATCAAACAGAGAGTATAGAGACATTTGAAAATCAAACTGAGAGTATAGAGACATTTGAAAATCAAACAGAGAGTATAGAGACATTTGAAAATCAAACTGAGAGTATAGAGACATTTGAAAATCAAACAGAGAGTATAGAGACATTTAAAAATCAAAGAGAGAGTATAGAGACATTTGAAAATCAAACAGAGAGTATAGAGACATTTGAAAATCAAACAGAGTGTATAGAGACATTAGAAAATCAAACAGAGAGTATAAAGACATTTAAAAATCAAACAGAGAGTATAGAGACATTTGAAAATCAAACAGAGAGTATAGAGACGTTTGTAAATCAAACAGAATGTGTAGAGACATTTGAAAATCAAACAGAGAGTATAGAGACATTTGAAAATCAAACAGAGAGTATAGAGACATTTGAAAATCAAACAGAGAGTATAGAGACATTTGAAATTCAAACAGAGAGTATAGAGACATTTGAAATTCAAACAGAGAGTATAGAGACATTTGAAAATCAAACAGAGAGTATAGAGACATTTAAAAATCAAACAGAGAGTATAGAGAAATTTAAAAATCAAACAGAGAGTATAGAGACATTTGAAAATCAAACAGAGAGTATAGAGACATTTAAAAAACAAACAGAGAGTATAGAGAAATTTAAAAATCAAACAGAGAGTATAGAGATATTTGAAAATCAAACAGAGAGTATAGAGACGTTTGTAAATCAAACAGAATGTGTAGAGACATTTGAAAATCAAACAGAGAGTATAGAGACATTTAAAAATCAAACAGAGAGTATAGAGACATTTGAAAATAAAACAGAGAGTATAGAGACATTTGAAAATCAAACAGAGAGTATAGAGACATTTGAAAATCAAACAGAGAGTATAGAGACATTTGAAATTCAAACAGAGAGTATAGAGACATTTGAAAATCAAACAGAGAGTATAGAGACATTTAAAAATCAAACAGAGAGTATAGAGAAATTTAAAAATCAAACAGAGAGTATAGAGACATTTGAAAATCAAACAGAGAGTATAGAGACATTTAAAAATCAAACAGAGAGTATAGAGAAATTTAAAAATCAAACAGAGAGTATAGAGACATTTGAAAATCAAACAGAGAGTATAGAGACATTTAAAAATCAAACAGAGAGTATAGAGACATTTGAAAATCAAACAGAGAGTATAGAGACATTTGAAAATCAAACTGAGAGTATAGAGACATTTGAAAATCAAATAGAGAGTATAGAGACATTTGAAAATCAAACAGAGAGTATAGAGACATTTGAAAATCAAACAGAGAGTATAGAGACATTTAAAAATCAAAGAGAGAGTATAGAGACATTTGAAAATCAAACAGAGAGTATAGAGACATTTGAAAATCAAACAGAGTGTATAGAGACATTTGATAATCAAACAGAGAGTATAAAGACATTTAAAAATCAAACAGAGAGTATAGAGACATTTGAAAATCAAGCAGAGAGTATAGAGACGTTTGTAAATCAAACAGAATGTGTAGAGACATTTGAAAATCAAACAGAGAGTATAGAGACATTTAAAAATCAAACAGAGAGTATAGAGACATTTAAAAATCAAACAGAGAGTATAGAGACATTTGAAAATAAAACAGAGAGTATAGAGACATTTGAAAATCAAACAGAGTGTATAGAGACATTTGAAAATCAAACAGAGAGTATAGAGACATTTGAAATTCAAACAGAGAGTATAGAGACATTTGAAAATCAAACAGAGAGTATAGAGACATTTGAAAATCAAACAGAGAGTATAGAGACATTTAAAAATCAAACAGAGAGTATAGAGAAATTTAAAAATCAAACAGAGAGTATAGAGACATTTGAAAATCAAACAGAGAGTATAGAGGCATTTAAAAAACAAACAGAGAGTATAGAGAAAATTAAAAATCAAACAGAGAGTATAGAGACATTTGAAAATCAAACAGAGAGTATAGAGACGTTTGTAAATCAAACAGAATGTGTAGAGACATTTGAAAATCAAACAGAGAGTATAGAGACATTTAAAAATCAAACAGAGAGTATAGAGACATTTGAAAATAAAACAGAGAGTATAGAGACATTTGAAAATCAAACAGAGAGTATAGAGACATTTGAAAATCAAACAGAGAGTATAGAGACATTTGAAATTCAAACAGAGAGTATTGAGACATTTGAAATTCAAACAGAGAGTATAGAGACATTTGAAAATCAAACTGAGAGTATAGAGACATTTGAAAATCAAACAGAGAGTATAGAGACATTTGAAAATAAAACAGAGAGTATTGAGACATTTGAAAATCAAACTGAGAGTATAGAGACATTTAAAAATCAAAGAGAGAGTATAGAGACATTTGAAAATCAAACAGAGAGTATAGAGACATTTGAAAATCAAACAGAGTGTATAGAGACATTTGAAAATCAAACAGAGAGTATAAAGACATTTAAAAATCAAACAGAGAGTATAGAGACATTTGAAAATCAAACAGAGAGTATAGAGACGTTTGTAAATCAAACAGAATGTGTAGAGACATTTGAAAATCAAACAGAGAGTATAGAGACATTTAAAAATGAAACAGAGAGTATAGAGACATTTGAAAATAAAACAGAGAGTATAGAGACATTTGAAAATCAAACAGAGAGTATAGAGACATTTGAAAATCAAACAGAGAGTATAGAGACATTTGAAATTCAAACAGAGAGTATAGAGACATTAGAAAATCAAACTGATTGTATAGAGACATTTGAAATTCAAACAGAGAGTATAGAGACATTTGAAAATCAAACAGAGAGTATAGTGACATTTGAAATTCAAACTGAGAGTATAGAGACATTTGAAAATCAAACTGATTGTATAGAGACATTTGAAAATCAAACAGAGAGTATAGAGACATTTGAAAATCAAACAGAGAGTATAGAGACATTTGAAATACAAACAGAGAATATAGAGACATTTGAAAATCAAACTGAGAGTATAGAGACATTTGAAATTCAAACAGAGAGTATAGAGACATTTAAAAATCAAACAGAGAGTATAGAGACAATTAAGAATCAAACAGGGAGTATAGAGACATTTGAAAATCAAACAGAGAGTATAGAGACATTTAAAAATCAAACAGAGAGTATAGAGAAATTTGAAAATCAAACAGAGAGTATAGAGACATTTAAAAATCAAACAGAGAGTATAGAGAAATTTAAAAATCAAACAGAGAGTATAGAGAAATTTAAAAATCAAACAGAGAGTATAGAGAAATTTAAAATTCAAACAGAGAGTATAGAGACATTTGAAAATCAAACAGAGAGTATAGAGACATTTGAAATACAAACTGAGAGTATAGAGACATTTGAAAATCAAACTGAGAGTATAGAGACATTTGAAATTCAAACTGAGAGTATAGTGACATTTAAAATTCAAACAGAGAGTATAGGGACATTTAAAAATCAAACAGAGAGTATAGAGACAATTAATAATCAAACAGGGAGTATAGAGACATTTGAAAATCAAACAGAGAGTATAGAGACATTTGAAAATCAAACAGAGAGTATAGAGACATTTAAAAATCAAACAGAGAGTATAGAGAAATTTAAAAATCAAACAGAGAGTATAGAGAAATTTAAAAATAAAACAGAGAGTATAGAGACATTTGAAAATCAAACAGAGAGTATAGAGACATTTGAAAATCAAACAGAGAGTATAGAGACATTTTAAAATCAAACAGAGAGTATAGAGACATTTAAAAATCAAACAGAGAGTATAGAGACATTTAAAAATCAAACAGAGAGTATAGAGACATTTAAAATTCAAACAGAGAGTATAGAGACATTTAAAAATCAAACAGAGAGTATAGAGAAATTTAAAAATCAAACAGAGAGTATAGAGACATTTCAAAATCAAACAGAGAGTATAGAGACATTTGAAAATCAAACAGAGAGTATAGAGACATTTGAAAATCAAACTGAGAGTATAGAGACATTTGAAATTCAAACCGAGAGTATAGAGACATTTAAAATTCAAACAGAGAGTATAGAGACATTTAAAAATCAAACAGAGAGTATAGAGACAATTAAGAATCAAACAGGGAGTATAGAGACATTTGGAAATCAAACAGAGAGTATAGAGACATTTAAAAATCAAACAGAGAGTATAGAGACATTTGAAAATCAAACAGAGAGTATAGAGAAATTTAAAAATCAAACAGAGAGTATAGAGAAATTTAAAAATCAAACAGAGAGTATAGAGAAATTTAAAAATCAAACAGAGAGTATAGAGACATTTGAAAATCAAACAGAGAGTATAGAGACATTTGAAATACAAACTGAGAGTATAGAGACATTTGAAAATCAAACTGAAAGTATAGAGACATTTGAAATTCAAACTGAGAGTATAGAGACATTTAAAATTCAAACAGAGAGTATAGAGAAATTTAAAAATCAAACAGAGAGTATAGAGACAATTAAGAATCAAACAGGGAGTATAGAGACATTTGAAAATCAAACAGAGAGTATAGAGACATTTGAAAATCAAACAGAGAGTATAGAGACATTTAAAAATCAAACAGAGAGTATAGAGACATTTAAAAATCAAACAGAGAGTATAGAGAAATTTAAAAATAAAACAGAGAGTATAGAGAAATTTAAAAATCAAACAGAGAGTATAGAGAAATTTAAAAATAAAACAGAGAGTATAGAGACATTTGAAAATCAAACAGAGAGTATAGAGACATTTAAAAATCGAACAGAGAGTATAGAGACATTTGAAAATCAAACAGAGAGTATAGAGACCTTTGAAAATCAAACAGAGAGTATAGAGACATTTGAAAATCAAACAGAGAGTATAGAGACATTTGAAAATCAAACAGAGAGTATAGAGACATTTGAAAATCAAACTGAGAGTATAGAGACATTTAAAAATCAAATAGAGAGTATAGAGACAAAGCAAGCCGAGCTACATTTAGTGTTTTATCTATGAAAATTAAGTAGTGTTGTTCTAGATAAGATAAAGAAACACAATTTATTGTCAGTTGGTTGGTTGGTTGGGTTTTATGACATATCAACTCTTGTAGGTCATTTAATGCCAAATCCTGATTATACATATATCGATTAAATATATATGATTTGTTAACGAATAGTTTGTTTGTAACATTTTAACAAGCCAGACCTCATTTCTTTTTCGCACAGTATAAATGGTTTCAAATATTACTATCTTTCCATAATAATTGTATTTGCACACAGTTAAATGGGTTCAAGTATTGCTATTTAACGCTAATAATTAAATTCAACATTGCTCATTCGTTTGCACAGGATTAAATTGTTTCAAGAATTGCTATATAACAATAGCAATTCAATTTAACATCAATTATTTGTTTGCACACATTTAAATGTTTAAACAGTTGTATTTGATCCATAGATGGGACCCTAACAGGTACTACCACTGAGTCAGAGTAGACCTGGGAATAATGGTAATGAAGGGGTACTCCACATTCCCCATAGCTCCATCATTACTGAAGCCTTACCATCAGATGGTTTAGTGTCATAAGCAGGACACTCGTAGGGGCGGGGTGGGTCTTATCCCTCAGCAGAAATGCAGTCGACGTATTCAACAGCCTCTCTCACCCCCACCCCAGGCGGCTGGGTTTTATTGTTAAATTGTCTAATTTAGAAGCAAAAGTCATTTGTGCAAATATAATTACTGCACAAAGCAATTTCTGCGTATCTATAGTTTTAAGTTAAATTTGACGCCTTTCTTTAATTTCTATCTTTTTAACAAATATGAAATCTTTCAGTTATCATATGCTGTAATATCTGTCACAACTGGTGTAATATTTTCAGAATTAGCGATTGTTTATTCTTGAGTATTAATCGAAATGTATATTCAGTGCTGCTTGTAGGGATTACATCCCTTGTCTTCCAAATAGTACTTCTAATGACCGTTTGAGGGCGTAAACAAACCTTTATATAAAAAAGGTGCGGCATGTCAAAACTCTCTTCGTTCCGGCCTCGACAACAGAAAGCATGTGTGTTTCCCAACAAGATCTGGGGTTATCGCCTCAACAAACATTGTGAGTCTTCTCACAACTTCCATTCTATAAAGGACTTTCAACTTATACCAACAGACTCTTCAACTGCATGATAGGACCTTTTCAATAATATATCCTCCTAATATTTCACGTCATTTCTGCATTCATTCAATAAAGTTTGCTCCTGCAATAAATTTATTGTTGTTACTTCGTCGTGTATTGTTTTACATTGTTTTACACGAGGAAATATTAAATCATAATATATTTCCTTTGTATCCAAACTGAGTTCCTCCCACTCACATAATCGAGACAGTGAATCATGATACTCACATACGACAACTATCCGAAGACGAACCTTCAAGTCGTCAATACTAAAGCCTACTCGATTCAATCTCCACACAACTATGGATATTTTTGCATGAAGAAAAAGTATTATTTTAATGACTTCCTTGACTGTGATGTTTGTTGAATATTTGAATGAAACCAATGCTGAGCTTCTGTTTTGTCTTTAGGGTTTAGGATACGTTGACAGTATCACCAGCGGAGGGGTACCCCCCCCCCAAAAATAGACTCGCACTGGTGAGGCTTAGAATACACTAACTGTATCTCCTGCAAACCAAAATAGAATCAGACTGTCGGCGTAGTTTAGAATACGCTGACCGTCTCACTTACAGAGGGGTAAGACCCCACCCAAGAATAAACTCACACTATCGTTGGGGCTTAGAATAAGCTGACTGTATCCCCAACAGAGGGGTATGACCCCACCCCAAAATAGACTCACTCTGTCGGCGAGGCTAATAATATGCGGAGTGTATCTCCCGCAGAGAGGTAAGACCCCATTGAAAAATAGACTTACTCCATCGACAAGGCTTAGAATACACTGACTGTATTCCTTGAAGAGGCGTAAGACCCCACCCGAAAACAGACTCATTTCATGATGGTTAGAGTGTTCGCCAATGGCACGAGAGACCTGGGTTCAATCCCAGGTCGAGTCATACCAAAAACTCAAAAAATAGTACTTGATGCCTCCTTGCTTAACACTCAGCAATATAAAGTAGGGATCAAGAGTAAAGTGGAGCAATCCAGGGAAAGGAGTAGCGTCCTTCCCTACACCTTGGTGTAGTACCTATTGAAATGGGGGCCTTCGGGTCACCCTCGACTAAGGTCACCAACAACTTGTCGATGAGGCTAACTGTATTCCCAGCAGAGAGGTAAGAACCCACCCAAAAATAGACTCACTCTGTCGACGAGGCTTAGAGTATGCTGACTGGGTAAGATACTCTCCCCACCTCCAAAAAGGAGAGCCTTCCTATGATGCTTAACTGCATCTCATGATGAGGCTCCAATTCTGGAGTTCAGGAAAGTGTGAAGTATCCCTTCATTGCTATTACTCCCAGGTAATACCTGTGGGGTTATCAAATATGGGTCAAATAAATCTATTGGATAAGAATATTTGATATCACACAATCAGATATTGAAAAATAGACTTCATTTGGTCAGCCAATGGACTTTTCCTTATAATGAGGTAACTGGTGACAATTGAAAACATTTCAACTTTTCATTTCTTTTTATCTCCTTTCTCTGCATCCGACTCTTTTATTCAAATCTTTAAGGGTGGAATCCCCGTTGCCTACTGACTGCGATCTCGGAGTAGCGAGATCAAACTCTAGTCGAACTATTACATTCACTTTTGGACCAATACTCTTAGGAAAGGTATGAAGCCCCTAATTCTCCCAGCTATGAGTTAAATAGTATCACTGTTGTTCTTATACAAGTTTGGCTTTGGCATTAAATAACCCATAAAAGTTGATATACCATTAAACAAAGAAACCAAAACAAATTTTTAAGCAAAAATAAATTAAATAAATAAAATTAAAAAAAATTTTTGTTTCTTACTTAAATATTTTTGTTTATTTTTTGTTCATTTCTACTTTTATTATTTCCTGTGTTTTGTTTTGATGTACGCACCTCATATTATTTATAGCGGCTGCTTTTACGTGTTACACGAGGTAGATTATTTGTTTGTTTGGGTTTTATGGCATATCAACCTTTGTAGGTTATTTAACGTCAAATCCATTTTATACAAATATACAGTCAAATCCATTTTTATACAAATAAACAGTTCTATTTCAAACAATTTCATTTAGCATAAGTACACAATTTAATTTTTCAAAAACATTTCTGTTTCAAGCTATTCAGTTTAGTCAAACAGTTTTATTTTTAAAAAATTCAGTTTAGTATAAGTATAGTTTTTGTTTACACACAATTAAATGTCAAAACTGTCCGATTTCAAACAGTTCAATTTAGCGTAAGTAGCGTTTCAATGTCAAAAACAGTTCAATTTCAAACAATTCATTTTAGGATATAAAATAGTTCCATTTCAAACAATTCAGTTTAGCCTAAGTTCGCAGTTTAAATGTCAAAACAGTTCTATTTCGAGCCATTCAGTTTAGGATAAATACGCAGTTTAGTTCTATTTGACCCATAAGTGCTACCACTCCGGGACAGAGTGGACCTGGGAGCGATGGCAATAAAAGGCTACTCCGCATTATCCAAAGCTCCAGCATTACTGGAACCTCACCATCAGATTGTTTAGTATTAAATCTAGGACACTTTTTGGTGGTGGTGGTGGTGGGGGTCATACCCCTCTGCAGAAAAATAGTCGGTATATTCTATAGCTCCAGTTGACAGGGAAAATACACAGAGTTATATGTAAAAACTTTTATTTCAAACAATTCAGTTTAGCATAAGTACGCAGTTTAAATGTCAAAACAGTTCTATTTTAAACAAATCTGTTTAGTATAAATGCATAGTTTAAATGTAAAAACAGTCCCATCTGAACCAACAGTTTAATTTTATTTGACTCATACATAGGACCTTATCAGGTGCTACCACTCCGGGTGAGAGTGGACCAGGGAGTGATGGCAATAAAGGAATACTCGTCATTCCCAAAAGCTCTAGCATTTCTAGAACCTCACCATCAGATTGTTTAGTGTCATATCCAGGGCACTCATTGGGGGAGGGGTCTTACCCCTCAGTAGTGAAGCAGTCGGTATATTCCTCGGCTCCAGTCGACTGGGCCAATAAGAAGCAGAATTTGTTGCAAATTAGATTAAAGAATAACTGTATCAAGATGTTGCTTAATATTTTAGAGAAGGAGTGTTCTAACTGATGAAAGATTAAATCTATAATTAATTATAAATAAAACAAATAACAGGAAGTTGAGATGAACAGACATTGTATTTATATGTATTTATATTTTTGGTTATAATTTTTTGATATGTTTTCGTGTGCGTTAATTTTGTATGTATACAGTGTAGATGAATGTTTTAATTATTCTTTATTACTATATTTTGCTCCCTTGTGTTTCAGTCCTGAATTCCTTTGGGGATTAAACTTTCTTATAGCACATGGAATTCGGAACTGATATTTTGCTTCAGCTGTTTGAGTCTCTGTAAAATATATCAGGTCTGTTTTTTCTTTGGTTTGGTTTAGTTTCTTTATTTAATTGCATATCAACCTTCGTGGGTTATTTAATGTTTTCAAGAAGAACATCAGTGATAACTCATAGTTGAGTCAGGTTTGACACAAGGTCATTTTATAGTGGAGGACCGCGTACGAATCAAAACTCATGTGTTGCAGTTTTAAAAAAATGTTTGGCTTCCAGGGCATTCCTTTTGAGGGAGCCTCAGGCGCCAAGCAATATACTCAGCCTTGTTTAACAGGAAAGGATGACACACTTGGGTCTTTTTATAGGATAGATATGATGAAACACTTTGACTAAGAGACTATTATATACTAAATGGTTATTCGTTTAAGTACTGGGCTGGCTCATAGTTATTTCCGTAATCTAATCGGAACTGGTATTTTTAGTGTGTAGCCCGTGTGGCGTAGTGGCTAACTTGCTCGAGTGCAACATTATAGTGTGTGAGTTCGAACTCCAGTCGAGCGATAACGTTTACTTATGGACTAATACCCTCGGGAAAGGCATGAACTCTTTGTTGTGGGACAGTCTATGGTAGCTGACACTATAAACGTTTTAAAATGAGTGAAGTGACACAGGAAAGACAAGGACAACAAAAGGCGAAGAAGTTTCGTTAAACGAGCCCATTTCTATTTGGCAAGTAATAACAAGAAAAGTGTTTGAGGGCAAAATTCTTGTTTATGTTGAAAGTGTAGACTCAACAATCATATAGTTCTGCGTGATACTTGAACAGGTTGCTGGTGCAGTCATGTGACCAGAGGGTTAGAGGTGTCAGATTGCTGAAGTGAGTTTATCGACATTCCAGTGGTCGAATCGGCAGTTTACCTGGGGCTTGATTGGTGTTAGCTGCAATTGAGCAGATAAAGTCGTCGTGAGTCAGAGCGGTGTTCAATCCTCGTGAACTGGTGTCAGCCGGGCAGAAGACTAGCGGTTCGTAGGCCATTCTTAATTTGTTATCAGTAGAGCGGGGAGTTATGTACTTTTTCTTGTCGAATGGGCTTACGGTGTATAGAAAAAATAGCGTTCAACTCTGTTGAATTGTTTGGGGGGGGATTTCTATGGATGTCGGCCGTCTACAAATTGCCAGCAAATATTTATAGACTTTCCCAAGTAGAAACAGTGGATTAGTCAATAAAAGTCGACAGAAATAAAAGCAGTAGATTAGCCAATCAGACGTGATTAAGCCACATATAAGCCATGGGAGTCGAGACTTAATGCAGCTTTAGCTGGGACACACCGAAGTGTGTCCCAGCTCAAGCTGCAAGGAGACAATACAAGAAATTAAATTGATTTGTTTTGCTATAAGGATTATCTTTCCCATGAAGCTATCCTTAAGACAAAACATTCAAATTTAATTTTCTGCATTGTCTCCCTTTCCCTATATATATATATATATATATACGTGTGTATATATATATATATATATATAATTGGTTGGTTCTTTTTATTTTACGACGTATCAACCCTTTTCGGGTCACTTAACGCCGAATTAAATTTCAAACAATTCAGTATAGTAAAAGTGCGCAGTTTAAATGTCAAAACAGTTCTATTTCAAGCAATTCAGTTTAGCATAAGTACACAGTTTAGCTCTATTTGACCCATAGATAGGACCCCATCAGGTGCCACCACTCCGGGCCCGAGTGGACCTGGAAGCGATGGCAATAAAGGGGTACTCTGCATTCCCTAATGCTCCAGTATTACTGAAGCCTCACCATCAGATTGTTTAGTGTTATATCCAGGATACTCGTTGGGGGAGTCTTACCCCTCTCAGTCGACTGGGGCAATATATATAGTGCGATAGTTAAATTGATGTTTAAATTACGCAAAAAGAGAAATAACACAGACATCACTTTATGTGCTACCTTTTCCAAAATTTCATGAAAATATCAATAGATTAAATCTACTTAAAGAAATTTAACTATAGTCTCCAGATGACTTCAGAACCTCCGGCAAACTATTGTGACAGTCTCCTTGTAAAATTGATAAATAATACTGTTATTCTTGCTATTAGTTCATCTTTAGTGTTACGCGAAGTTTGGTTGGTCTTTCACTCAACCGCACCCCACACATAATTATCAAGGGGATTGCAATCTGGGGAGTTAGATGGTCAGATGTTAGGGGTGATGTATTCGGAGGAATTTTTCACAGCTAAAACTGTGTTCTCCTGCTTGAGTGGCATGGTGCAGAATCCTGTTACAAATTGTGGGATCTTCCAGTGGCTACTCTCTCGGTCCAAGACAGCACTATCTTCTCCAGGAACTTAATGTAGGCCTCTATGTTGTATCTGTGGCCATATGGGAAGATGAAAAGAGTCATAACATTACCATTGCTAGTGACTACCCCAAACTCCATGATTTGATCTGGGTGTTTGGTTTTCATCGATATGAATATGGGTCTGTCCTCAAATTGACACGGGAGTGTTCTCTTGGTGTAATGGTTAAAGCGATGGACTGCGGAATCGTAGTAAGTGAGTTCGAACTCCATTCTCGCTATTACGTTCACTTTCGGACAAATACCCTTGGGAAAGGCATGAACCCCCTTCTCCTCCCAGCTATGGGTTATTTAGTACCACTACTGTTCTTCTAGAAGGATGGCTTTGCCATTAAATAACCTACAATGGTTTGGTTTCTTTGTTTAATGGCTTATCAACCTTTGTAGGTTATTTAATGCCAAAGCTGGGAGGATAAGGGGGTTCATACCTTTCCCAAGGGTATTTGTCCGAAAGTGAACGTAATAGTGCGACTGGGATACGAACTCGCTTACTACGATTCCGCAGTCAATCGCTTTAACCATTACACCACAAGGACACACCCGGACATTTTGGGGAAGGTTCTTATGATGATAATTTATTACTGAGACAAGCTCTAATGGTGGTCATTTGGAACACGTCCTCTAAAAAATGCATCCTTTGAGCTAGAGACATCAAATTGATGTTATTTTTCTAATTGTTATTGTATCAGCTTCCAGGAAATGTAATCTTTTTTTAGAGTTTCTTGTCTCAGTAATATATCATTATCGTATAAATGGATTGTGACAGTTTTGAATGATTTTGTCTCCAAATAAGGAATGACGCAAGATATTTTCTCCTCTCTGGTCCAAGGCATTGTGGTCGTGGATTAATAGTTGTTACAGTATTCTATTTTCAAATCTGCAACAAAAAAAGAACACGAGATTATTATTAGTAGAGTTATTAGCAGTCACATGTGTCCCATGTATATTGAGACACCCTATATATATATATATATATATATATATATATATATATATATATATATATATATATAATCAATTATATATATATATATATATAATCAATTGTATATATATATATAATCATATATATATATATAATCATATATATATATATATAATCATATTTACCAACCCCTCCGCTCGGGCAGGATATGACACAAGGTCATTTTTTAAGCGGAGTTTAACAGGTTTGAATTCAGAGTTTTCCTTCTCCTATATATATATAATTGATAATAATAAATTATTTGTAATAAGTGAAAAAATACTTAATGCTTTTAAAGCAGTTTTGGTTAAAAACCTAAGATTTTAAAATTACAATCTTGCGGTACACATCCTGTGACTTAGAGTTTCATGCGCGGACACAGTTATCAGACAGGAAAGAAAAATATTTTCCCTCTGATAATCATGGAGACACGAGAAACCCCGAGTAACCGGGGGAATACCGCAGCATTGTAATTTTAAAGATTAGGTTATATACATAGTACTTCTTTGAAGTGTGTTTGGTAAGTAGATTTAGTTTAATAAAAGATCTGCACACGTAAGTTTTGCTTATTGTTCCCCCCTCCACAGCTCTTCCGCGGATAATTGAAACCGGAGATGGTAATTTTGCAGAGTGTGAGGTTTTACTGTACGATATATATATATATATATATATATTCACAAGTCGTTCTGATTCAGCTTCCTTTTTTTCCTGGCTCTCCAGACATTTTTCTTTCTTCTTCTTTAACTTTCCTAAAAAAAACTTCCCAACCCACAACTGATCACTTTCCTTTCCTCAACAACATTTTTTTTTATTCCCTGTTCTCTAATTCTCCCACCCTAACCCTCACTGGCTTTCATCCGTTCGGGTTTTATCGTATTGCATCTGGACTTGCTTACTTTACCCGGACCAATACGCGCACTCTAGCTTTTCTATGCCTACCCCTTTTGCACCCTTATTAAACTCCTCTTTCACCAGTTCTTGTGTGTCTTCTCTTTTAACCTTATAAGCAATCCATATTTTTGCAGCTTTTCTCCTGAGTGTTTCCAGCTGAACAGAGTAAATTGAAATGTTTAGAAATTCCATCTTAAGTTTTTATTATGCTTGTGTATTAAATCATCATTTACTAAGCTTAGCTTAGTTTAGCACGTGGCCAAATATATGGTACACTCAGTGAGAATCGAAATCACTAGCTATCTAACGATTACATCATTAGAGGCACTCGTGCAGAAATATGACGCACCCAGAGAGAACCAAACTAACCAGCTTTATAACCCTCACACTACTAGAGGCGCCCATTAAGAAATGTGTGTCACTCTGTGAGAATCCAACTCACTAAGTATATTTTTTTCTATATATTGTTTTTGTTGCTTATTGCCTGGCGCCTGAGGCGCCTTTGTTGGGGGGAATGCCATCGGGGCTGAAGGTATTTTGGGCATTTGCCGAACGTGTGTGGACTGCGGCCCTGCGTCCGAACCCACCTTAATAAAGGCCCTGTGCCGTACTTGTCCGGTGGTGGGACGGAGAACAAATGAAACTAGATTCTTAGCTCTTGCGCCATGCAGGTGTTCATGCTTTTGTATAACGTCGTAATTTGCTTATCTTAGTTTAACACGGGATCAGAAGTATGGGGCACTCAAGGAGAAACGAAGTCACAAGTTTTCAAACTAGTACACCGCTAGAAATGGCCAGGCAGAAATATGAGGCACTCAGTGAGAAGCAAACTCACTAATTAGCTCTCTTACACCACTAGAGGCGCACATGCTCACATATAACGTCATCGTTTTTTAAAGCTTAGTTTCTTTTTGCCCAAACAATCACTCACCCATTTTTTTCTCCGTCAACCATTTTTGTCTATCTGTCTCGATCTCTCACACACATATACGTATATATAACGCCTGTAAGTATTTAACCAAACGAATTAATCTTTAAAATGTTGCCTGCTAATCTTTTCACCATTAATTTACCAAGTGTACAGTCAATATACCCAAGCAGGCGCCTTGTCGTTCAAGAGTCTGCCTCGTTTCTGTTTTGATTACTGTTGTCACATGATCATATTACTACGTAATGAAGACAACAGTTGTGATGTTCCAATCCTATCAAACAACAATTTCACCATGATACATTTACTCAGACGATATCATTGGTTTACTGTTCCCTAAAAGAATAGGAGTAAAGTTGGCGACCGTAATCGAGGGTGACCGAAGGCTCCCTTTTCATTAGCTACTACACCGAGGTGTAGGGAAAGGCGCTACTCCATTCCCTGGATTGCTCCATTTACCCTTGATCCGTACCTTATAATGCTGAGTGCTAGGCAAGGTGGCATCAAGTACCATTTTTATGACTCGACCTGGGATTGAACCCCAGTCTCCCGGACCCTTGGCGAACACTCTAGGGTCGTTAGTTTTCAGTTTTTAGACAAGGGATGACACGGAATTGCGTATATTACATCCCATTAAGTCCGACTCAAAGAAAATAAAGCTTCCGCCAAAAGGAAGTTTAAAAAAACATCTGTTCGGGTAGAATATATCAGGAGAAATGAGTGAATATTTGATGCGTTGTTCGGATCTCATTTTGTGTGATCGGTGATCATTTTATGGTAGGAAGAAAGTGACACAACAGACTTCTTATCAATTGTAAAAAAAAAAAAAACTTAATTATTTTCAAAGTTCAGTTGACGTTTGGTATTCAGGCCAGTTTTCTGGACCAGAGGAACTATCTATGAACTGCTAATTCTAAATCTTGATAGAACTTTTTTGTCCCATATCTTTCAGACGTTCTTTCTTTTGTAGATGGTACTTGCCCCGTTGTTTTCTTTGCTGATCTATACTTGGTAATTATAAAGATGTAGAAAATGAGTTAGTTTCTCTTCCAGAGTGTAAGGCCAATATCTGCTATGTATTTAACAACATCGGAGTCGTTTCCTTATTATACATTTCCTCATTATACATTTATTACCAGTAGGGAATTGGTTACCGTTGTTGGAAATGGATACGATGACCCGAATTCAAGTTGCTATCGTTTTAATTTATATATAGTCAATAATTGACTATATATGAATAAGAACGACAGAAATAAGGATGATATAATTTTCTTTATTATAATCAGTCAAGTAAAGTTGGCGACCTTTGTCGAAGGTGACCTGAAGGATCCCTTTTCGATAGCTACTACACCAAGGTGTATGGGAGGGCACTACTCCTTTCCTTGGATTGCTCCACTTCACCCTTAATCCTTACCTTATAAAGCTGAGTGATAAAAACTCAAAAAAATTCTGAGTGTTAAAGACTCAAAAAATGGTACTTGATGCTTCAAGTACCATTTTTTGAGTCTTTGGTATGACTCGACCTGAGATTGAACACAGATCTCCCGAGCCATTGACGAACACTCTAACCATTAGTTGTATGAAATCAAATCGTTTTTAACTTTAGAACATTGAAATATTTGACTATGAACTCTGCGACCCGAGTTCAAATCCTGGACGAGACTGTTGGCATTTTATATAGCACCAAGACCTTTGGGGAAAGTATACATCCAACTATTCTCTCTCTCTCTAGCTATGGGCAAATAATTGGGCAGACTGGGTTCTTTAACCTTGGTATAATAACCGGTCTAAGAAACGGAAAATGTTTAAATTGAAACTTGTTAACCTCCGCTTAAAAATTGACTTTGTGTCACACCCAGCTCGTGCTGGTAAATACATAACATACATTTTTCCAGATTTTCCTGATGACACATAGCACATTTCACCATCTAGGATGAGGTGTAAGTAATTGACATGAATCACTGATGGAGAGTGAGGAAGTTGAAGGTGACATATATCGGCTTGTCTACCAGATCTATAAGTTGAGCAAGCAGACACTTTAAAAACATTAATATTATTATTCGCTTTTTTTTAGAAGTAACTGGTGGTCTTTATAGAAGTCTGAGTGATTGCAACTCTCCTCGGCCCTCCAGAACTCTTCTCAGTATTCGAGCTGATCTCAGTAATGCTGTGTTTATGATACTCTCAACTTTTTCATAAATCTCTAATTCTTACAGTTTTTTTTGGTGTAGTTTATTTTGAATTGTTCCAAGAGTTCTGACTATCATTTTTGTGACTGTCATTTTAATCTTCTTTTGTAGTTTTTTTTTTTTTTGTTTTTGTTTTCTGGTAATATTTAGATATTCATTCATTTTTTAGCTGATCTGCTGGAACAAGGAAGTTCACGAACTGATAGATAATTTTTCTTCTTGGTAATCATAAATAGGTATGTTTTTCTAGTCTGAACTTGATGCTTACTTAGCTAGAGCTGTAGAATAAGCCAACTGCATCTTTGCGGCGAGGTAAGACCCCCACACACACAAGTATCCTGATATGATGACACTTAACCATCTGATGGTGAGTCTCCATTCCTGGAGCTTTGGAGAATATACAGTACTTCTTCATTAGCACATTTGCATTACTCTCAGGTCCACTCTGACTCAGAGTGGTAGGACATGTTAGGGTCTCATCTGTGGGTCAAATAGAACGAGTATCGAGGGTATGTCACTAAACAGCATCTAATGGTGAGGCTCCTTTCCTGGAACTTTGGAGAATGTGGAGTACTCCTTCATTGCTATTACTCTCAGGTCAACTCTGACTCGGAGTGGTTGTACCGGTTAGAGTCTCATTGATGGGTCAAATAGAAGCATTTAATCATTTACTATTCTTGAAATTATTTAACGAATGACTGATGTTAAAATGAATTAGTATTAGGTAGCAATACTTGGAAACATTCATCAAACAAATGATGATGAATTGAATTATTAGTGTTAAATAATAAAACTTGAAACCATTTAACTGTGTGAATATAGAACTATTAGTCTTACTTAACAATACTTGAAACCATTTAATTTTATGCTGACTGTGACGTTGAATTCTACTCTGACCTGAAGAGATCGACATCTCCGCCATTGTCCTCTGTAGAAGGCTGTTACGTAGAATGTGTATCGCCGAGGGCAGTCTGGCACTTGACACTCCACAAAATAAATCCCGGTCAAGACTCCTATGATAAACAGACAAATAATGTGGAGGCTAGTTTGGGGCTAGACTCACCTCAGACGTTGGTAAGGGGGTGCCAATTCACTTTCACATACACCATCAAGTCCTTTGTCTTCCTACCCCCTCAGATCACGGAAGAACGAACTTCTAGGTAAGATGATATTAACTGTAGACAGATTTCCAAATCCTCTTGTAATGTTTAAGGAGGCAATAAAACGTTTAGCGAGAATTAATGAAAGGCTGAGACAAGATACATGCAAAAGAAGTCAAATCGACAGAGGAAATAACACAACCAAAAGATTTCAACTCAAGGGTTCATTTAAAATATAACAAAATTTTGATATGCGACGACCAAACAAATAATGATGAGATTTAAGAAACAGTTCCTTTTTCTTTTCTCTTTTTTAAAATACCGGCAATATTAAGCCAACAGTAAAATATCAAACAAAAATGTCTCTCAACAGTCCTTTTTCTTCTTTCTCTTTTTTCTTTCTTTCTTTTTCTTTTACTTGAGTAAGTGTCTAAGCCGCCGCGTGTAGCAATGTTCATTCAATAAATTTAACTATTGATGAAACAGAACCTTTACAGTTTCTCTCTTTTTTGAATACATACAACTTTCCAATACTTAAGAATTGTAGAAGGAAAAACGGTTTGTGCTGTACTTATCTTTGACGGGTTTTCAATTTTCAGTTTTTTTCTCTCTTTTTTACGGATGAGTGCCTTTTCCCGGAGCTGGTTGACCCCAGCGATCTGGTTCTAACACTGGCTTTGTCCAAACTAACATTCTCCTTCAAATTTCTCTAACGCGTGATGGCCTTTTTGCGTGAAGAGCCTGTGGACCAATCATCCGACTTTCCTCCTTCACCACCTTCCTGAATCACGCCACTTGATTGACCTTGACTTCTTTTGTTCAACAGGCTAGAGGGCATAGGGTGCAGATAGTTTTCCCTTTCTCTCCCTCTACCACTTTAACGGTCAGTCCCTGTTATCCGATCTTTCTTAATACCTGTTGATTCACACTCTCTCTCTCTCTCTCTCTCACTCACTCTCTCTCTCTCACTCTCTCTCTCACTCACTCTCACTCTCTCTCTCTCACTCACTCTCTCTCACTCACTCTCTCTCTCTCACTCTCACTCTCTCTCTCTGTCTGTCTCTCTGTCTAGCATACCACGTCACACTGACAATAAATGACAATACTTGAAACCATTAAATGATGTGCAAACAAATGAGCTCTGGCTAATTTTAAAATAATATTACCAAGAAAATATTCTCTTACAAATCATATATATATATATATATATATGTGTGTGTGTGTGTGTGTGTGTGTGTGTAGAATTTGGCATTAAATAACTCACAAACCAAATTGAATTGATTCATTTTATCTTAAAATTGCAATTTGCTTTGATATATATATATTTGAGTATAGCCTCATAGAGAGGGTTGCTAGGTTTGGGACTATAAATTTTATTATTTGCCGTTTGGGATTCGTATTTGTATTTTAATTATTTTAAAAATTTGAATTGTAACTTTTATAATTACCTTATTTTTAGATTAAATAATTTTAGATTAAAATTTTGATACATTCATTTGAATAGATCAACGAATCACACTAGAACGAGATAATATAATAAAGTTTTATAACAACAATTTTCAAAAAATAGCTACAATATTACGAAACATTTAAACTAGTAAAACATTCAAATTTTGCTTCTGTTTACGGGACGCAAACGATATTTTTATTAAGGAAATTGTTTTTTAAAGTTTATATACCAACATTACCTTTAACATTAACATGCACATAAAAAGTTGTAACTGATTAAAAAAAATACCTACCATAACTGATTTTAAAAAATACATACCATAACTAAAAATATGATGGAGGTGCCCGTGGTGTAATCGTCGTCGGAAATGGAAACAGTGACACGAGTTCAAATCCTGGACGAGACTGATTACATTTCACATAGCACTAATACCCTTGGGAAAGGTATGAATCTAATTATTCTCCCTCCAGCTATGGGTAAATAGTAGGACAGACTGGGTTCTTCAGCCTTGGTGAGGCAACTAGTCTTGGAGAAGGAAAACTCTGAATTCAAACCTGTTAAACTCCGCTTAAAAATTGACCTTGTGTCGTATCCTGCCCGAGCGGGGGGGGGGGAAATAGGACCATAACTAAAAATATCTAATAAATTTTCAGAGTTAGCTGACCAGCAAAAACTAACATTAGTTCTATGCGGACATTGGATATAGTTTAGAGGAACTGCTGGGAGCGATAGATGACTGGGACAGAGAGCGAGAATGAGAGAGAGAGAGAGAGAGTTAGGGAAATCCGTGTTGGACATGATGATGATTCTGATATAATTTCAGTACAGCCCGCGAAACTTTCCAGAAGTTCCAATGTGGCTCTCAAAGGAAAAGGATTGCTTACCCCTTCTTTATATTTTTTACGGTACATACTGTTACAAAGTGGTCACCCATCTAACTACTAAGCAAGCTCATCACTTCTTAACTTTGTTGATTTGGCAGAAAACGATGATTTCAGCTTAAGCCTTCTTGGAATATTAGTAATCATCAGTCATTTCAGTCGTTTTTCGTTTTGTTTTTAAGAATTAAACTTTTTGTCCATTTTGATTTTACGCTTGATTATACACAAGGGCTGAAGAATGTATCGACCGAAACGTTGTAATAATAAAGTAGTTTCCAACTAGGTACCACATCATGTACCATACTAATTTAGTACATAAAAAGACGGATAATGTATATTACATTATCCATGTATATCACTGTTCCTGTATCAGCAGTAAAGCTAAGTTAAAAATAGCAAAATGGGTTTGGAATCAGATGCTAAAATTTGACCTGATGTTCTTGGCAAGGAAAGTTTTTTTACTTACCAAGTTTCGGTTCACATCGCACAGATTCATGTTCAACGTTTCTTAAGATTATTCCTTTTGTACTTTTCTAGTTACACACACACACACACACATATATATATATATATAGCTTATTTCATAGACTCAACTAAATAGTATCTATGACTCCACCACATTATTATTATTTTGCTCCATGCGAGTTTTTCATGCCAGCATCTACGGGTAGGTTTTTACTGGAGTCTGGATAACACCAAGCCTCTTCAGATCCAAATCAAATCCCAGTTCATCGAGTTTCTGTTTCAGGTTTTTTAGAAGCACCCCAACTACGATTATTTTACTCCTTTGAGAGTTTTTCATATCAATGTTAGCTGATGGTTTTTCACGGGTGTTTGAGTGACAGCAAGCCCTTGTTAAGTCTCCAGGACTTTTCTCAGTATCCTAGCAGATCTCAGTAATGCAGTTGTCTGGATGGTCTCTAGTTGTCCTCTGATTTTTAAGTCTTCCAATCCCCGTACCAATCCTTACTGCTCTTTATTTTTCGATCAGTTTGGATAATAAAGTTCCAGAAAAGAGTTGCTTCTTTTGTCGATTATGGTTAGTGTTTATAACATTTTTCAGAATTCCACTGTATACAGATTTTCAAATGAATATAATGCCCCTATATTATTTACATTTTTCGGACTATTGTCCCCTTCTTTGTCGCCATCTTTATCACAACGTTTCGGCCGTTGTACGCTCCGGCCTTCTTCAGGTGCTTGGAATGTCGAACTTAACCCTTTATTTTGCTTACTAGGGTAGACTGTTTTAGTTCCACAAGCCATGTTTAATGGATATCAGTTATCAGTTATCTCCTGTTAATTTTCCCCTCTGAAAATTCTCCACTATCTTCACCGGTTATTGAACTTACATTCTTTGGGTATGTCTCTGGATCTAACCAACGCTCTTATCCACTGTACCATGTGTCCTTGAGGACATCTGTGTCTGAATTTCTGGGTATTATAAATCGAATGTCTTCAGCATCCATTTTTACCTGTGCTGATATTGCCATATTGCTGTTATCGTTGCATTTTTTTTTACCAGAGTTCACAATGTCCTTATTTATCATGTTTTCCTTTCTATCACTGTTAGGATTGGGCAACAGGACGCTAAGGGGTCAATTGATTCACTTTTTTGTTCGTACAGTCAACATATTGTTCGTTTGTTTGTTTTTTGTGGGGTTTTTTTTTCATAATGTTTGCCTAATAGTTTTTAGTTGGTAGACTCTGGTCCTGTGCTGCTGTTATCAGCCCCTCTGTTTCATCCTTCAGTCCAGCAATTTTTAACCACCAATTTATTTTTACTATATCTATATCGACATTTAAAATTCTCTTTGCATATCGTTCATGTAGAGTATTTTGTTCCCAAACCACAAGGACCAATTCAATTAAAAATAATTGAATTGGTCATTGTGGTTTCGCTTTTTTCTATGTGTTTTTTGCTGTCATTGTAGCTTTATCGTTTCTTTCGGTTTGAGGTTGCGTTTTTTAATAAATTCTTTGCTTTCTTTACACATTGAATTTTTATTTTTGCTTCCCATGTGCGTTTACAAACTGTAGCATCCAATCTGTGGCAGTTTCTAAGTATTTCTTTGGCCCAGTCGGCTACGGCAGAATACACCGACTGTGTCTCTGCAGAGGGGTAAGACTCTCCTAACGAGTATACTGGATATGACACTAAACAATCTGATGGTGAGGTTCCAGTAATACTGGAGCTTTGAGGAATGCAGAGTATCCCTTTATTGCTATCGCTCCCAGGTCACTCTGGCCTGGAACGGTAGCACCTGATGGGGTTCTTCCTAAAGTTTAAATAGAACTAAACTGTGCACATGTTAAACTTAATTGTTTGAAATTGAACTGTTTTTTTTTTACATTTAACTGTGTGTAAACAAAAAACTGTACTTATATTAAACTTAATTGTTTGAAATAGAACTGTTTATATGTATAAAATGGATTTGGCATTAAGTAACCTACAATGGTTGATATTGCATAAAACCAAAGCAAGCCAAACTAAGTATTTCTTTAATCCTATAATGATTGTTTTGTAGATCAATTCTAGTTGGATTAAGTTTCTTCCATCATTTTATCTTTTAATGTAGAAACGTTCTATATCTGCTCTTCGGTGATGTATTTTGTGGCAGGTTATTAGTTTTCTATCTTTAGTATTCATCTTTTTTTTTATATCAGCTAAAGTCCATTTTATATTAAAATTGTATATCACTATTGGTATTACCAGGGTGTTAATTGCTATAATTTTTTGGCATTAAATTCTCTTATTATTATGACACTTATTCTCCAGTAAAATTCTTTTCGTACTTTTTTTTAAATTTATAGTACGACTGATACCATTAATTTCATCAATTCCTAAATATTTATTGGTTTTATGGTTTTAACTCTATAATTTCCATATCTATATCTAGCGATATATACCGGACATTGGCCTAGCGGTTAGAGTGTTCGCCAATGGCCCGGGAGACCTGGGTTCAATCCCAGGTCGAGTCATACCAAAGACTCAAAAAATGGTACTTGATGCCTCCTTGCTTAACACTCAGCATTATAAGGTACGGATCAAGGGTAAAGTGGAGCAATCCAAGGAAAGGAGTAGCGCCCTCCCCTACACCTTGGTGTAGTAAGCTATCGAAAAGGGAGCCTTCGGGTCACCCTCGACTATGGTCGCCAACTTTACTTCACTTATATCTAGCGATATTTGTTGATTTTACTAGCGAACCTTTTCTAAATGGGACTTTCGCACGTTTGTCCAGAACCAATTACCTTCCTAATTACCTACATCGTCGCTAAATTATTTTACTGAGCTTTATAGACCTTCTAAATGGTCATCTTTTTTTCCATAAAACTTGAAATCGTCCATACAGAATAGGTAGTTTACTTTTTTAGTAGAAGTTTTATATCCATAGTCAATGTTTTTTAAGTTCTATGGAGAAAGGAATTAGAACCATTCACAAAAGAAGAAGAGAAAGTGAGTCTCATGGGAAGATTCCATTGTTAGTGTTCAGATTAATAGTTTTCACCATGCCTTTTTCATGGATTAATCTAAGGTGAATATTCCACCATTCCATATTGTATGTTAGGAATGTTAATATAATTGAGTATATCTTTAAAATGTTTGGAAATTTTAAAATTCATTCGTGGGATACTCTATCAAAAGCTTTTTGTATAGTCAATTCAATCCATTCATAGATTTCTCTGTTTAGATCACTAGTTTTCCGTGATCATTTTGTTTATAAGGAGCTGACTTTTGCAGCCATATGATTCTTTTATTCATCACTTTTGTTCGAAATGGAAAATGTCCTTACACTCAATGAATTGACTATAACCTCTTTTAGAATCGATGTTGTTGTTGTTGTTATTATTATTATGATTATTATTTTTTTACTTTTTGCAAGTTTTTTTTTTACACCACCGTTAGCTGATGATCTTTTACTTGAGTCTGAGTGACAACAACTCTCCTCAGGTATCCAGGACTTGTCCCAGTATTCTGTTTGAATGTAGTTTGGATGGTCTCAGTTCGTCCTCCGATTTCTAACTTTTCCTGCTCCCTTTCCAAACCTTTGGGAACCATTCCAAGTGTGCCATTTACAATTTGTATAACCGTCATACTCATGTTCCACAACTTTCCTAGTTCTTAGGCAAGGTTCAAGTACTAACTTCTCTTCGTTTTCTTTGATTTTCACTCTGTGGTCCCCTGGGACGACAAACTCCACTATACAAGTTCTCCTTTTTTTGGTTAATTATCACTTGATCTGGTCTTCTGACCAGGATTAGGTGATGTATTAGTATCTCAAAATTCTAATACTGTGTATCAAAAGTGTTTTCGTTTTTTACAGACCTTTATTCCAGAAATTATTTTACGTATATACCAAAAGATAACGAAACCACTTTATTGGTACCATTATCATATTCTATCCTCACCAATAGAGGCGATCGAAAGATGGTATATTCTATTCTCACCAACAGGGGTCATCGAAAAACGCTATATTCTAGCCTCACTATCAAGGGCCATCGAAAAATGCTATATTCTAGCCTCACTAAAAGGGGCCACCGAAAAATGCTATATTCTAGCCTCACTAAAAGGGGCCACCGAAAAATGCTATATTCTAGCCTCACTAAAAGGGGCCATCGAAAAATGCTATATTCTAGCCTCACTAAAAGGGGCCACCGAAAAATGCTATATTCTAGCCTCACTAAAAGGGGCCACCGAAAAATGCTATATTCTAGCCTCACTAAAAGGGGCCACCGAAAAATGCTATATTCTAGCCTCACTAACAGGGGCCATCGAAAGATGGTATATCTCGATTATCAAATAACCCATGAAGATTAATATACCGTTAAAAACAAAGAAAAAATAACTTTAATAACATTGAAGGATTCCTTATGAACTCTCAGTTAATTAAAAATCGAAAATAATTTTGATAAAAAGATATTTCCCGCTAAATTAAATGTTTTTGGCGCCACTCATGAAGGCTGCATTTAGGACAATAATAAGATTGTCTCGATGAATCAATACGAATTACAAAGCTGGTATCTGTACTTATCTTAATATCTAAAAGAACGATATCATGTTAAATTTGGAATACACATAAACTATGTGCAGTGTTTATTATATGGACAAACAAATGGCATTTTTCACGGTCATATTTAACATAAGTTATCTAACTTGCATCATGATTTTAAAAAAGTGGTTTAAATAAATAAATATCCATTGTTATTCATTAGTAATTTTATTGCTTTGGTTTCACACACACACACACACACACACACACACACACACACACACACACACACACACACACACACCTATATATATATATATATATATGAAATTAAAGCAATAATATATATATATATAATAAAACAATAAAATTTATACATATATTAAGAATAAAGCAATAACAGACAGACACACACGCACGCACGCACACACACACACACACACACACACACACACACACATATATATATATATATATATATATATATATATATATATATATATATTATTCGGTCCAGTTAAACCGGAGTCTTGAATAATTCCGTCAAGACAAAAAGTCATTCAACTATGAACATTTAAATTTTCCTGGTAAAGTGCTCAATGTAACTGACATCACAGAGCAATAATTTCTTTCAGAAAAACAAAAACCGGACACATTAGGATTATGGATTTATTTCCATCCTGTTATATGTATTGATATGAATCAATAACACCAAAAATATCAGGACTTCTTCGGATCTAATGGATAAAATAATTCAGAATAGACATAGAAAGGAAGGGTAGGAAGGAGTAGAAGAGGGGTGAAGAGTTTCCTCCCTCCCATTTCACCCACTTCCGGTTTTTAGTTTTTATTACCGGTTGGAATTATAGTAGATTAAATTTTTTTAAATTTCTAAATTCTAAATACATTTCAACCTATATATATATATATATATATATATATATATATATAAGCAATAGTTCTTTGGTTTTTATGAGAAAGACAAGTTATCTTTTATTTTATCAAGTTTTAATGAAGGGATGCAAAATATGTTTTTTTTTTAAATTACATTTTAAAAAGACTCCGCCTACTCTCTCTCTCTCTCTCTCTCTCTCTCTCTCTCTTTCCCTCTATCAATCTATATATCTATTTATCTATCTGTCTATTTATCTTTCTATCTCTTTTTCTCTGTCTCACGCACACACATTAACAACAATCTATGACCCCCCATATATATATATATATATATATATATATATATATATATATTTGGATGCATTAAAAGTGATTCTAATTTTTATAAACCATTACTCCTAAGCATATTTTATGTACACATCGAAATGTGTTGATAGATGACAAGTTCTTTTCTTTTAATTAATAAACGCAAAGTCTTTTTTTTTTGGTGATTCGTTTGTATATCTAACTATTATTATTCTATTCTTATTGTGAGTTTTTCACACTGGCCTTATTAACTGGTGGTTATTCACTGGAGTGTAAGTGACAGCAAATCTCCCCAAGTCTCCATGACTCTTTTCAGTATTCTAGCCGATCTCAACAATGCTGCTATTTGAAGGGTCTCAATTCCAATTCTCATTTCCGATTCCTCCAGGCTTTTCTCCAAACTTTTGGGGACTGTTCTAAACACATCAACAACAACTGGTTTCACTGTCACCCTCATGTTCCACTACTTTTTTAAAAATTCTCTCTGGCAATGTCTAATTACTTGTCAATCTTTTCGTTTTCTTTGATTTTCACTTTTTAGTCCGCCAGAACGATTAGATCATCAAGACAGAAAGTTTTTTTTTTTTTTGTTACTGAACACTTGGTCTGGTCGAAATTAAGTGTTCCATTTGTATCTGAAAGCCCCAGAGAATTTTATATGTCTCATTTTCTACGACGGAGTATTATTATTATTATTTGAGGGTTTTTTTTCACACCAGCGTTAGCTAATTGTTTTCCACTAGAGTCTGAGTGACAGCAAGTCTCCTCAAACCTCCGGGACTCTTCTTAGTATTCAGGTCGATCTCAACAATGTTTGATGGTCTCTGTTTGTCTTATTTCCAAGTCCTCCACTCCCTGTACCAATCCTTTGGTGACCGTGCCGAGCGCGCCAATAACAATTGGTATCACCATCAATTTCATGTTCCTCGTTTTTTTTTCCAGTTCTCTAGCAAGGTCAAGGTATTTATCTTTCTTTTCATTTTCTTTCAGTTTTACTCTGTGGGTAGCCGGAACGGCAAAGTCCACTATTCGGCAGGTTCACTTTTTCTTTCTTTTTTTTTTTTTTTTTTTGTTGACTATCACTCGATCTGGTCGTCTGGTCGGGATAAGATGACCTGTTTGTATCTCAAAATCCCAGAGGAGTTGGTAAGTCTCCTTTTCCAGGATTGATTCTGGGTTGTACATATACCATTTGTGCGTGTAGTAAAATTTAAACTTCTTGCACAATTCCAGTGGATTACCTTGCCCACCCTATCTTGTCTGGTCTTATACATTTTTGCACTAATTTACAGTATTCGATTATTATGATTGATCGTTTTAACTCTGTCACCTCATAATCTAAATCTGCTTTTAGTTCCGTCTTGTCTACTTTTGTTTTCACATAGTATTTATGACGTTGTTTTGTGCAGCTATCAGGGGAGATTCAGCTTCTCTTTTAAGGTTTCCTTTTCTTAGCCATGTCCAAATTTTCTGATATGAAATTTCGCGTGTTTGTCTCTTGAAATGTCCATTGAGTTGGTTTTCATCCCATATTAATTTCGGGGGTGTCCTCGTGGTGTAATGGTTAAAGTGATGGACAGCGGAATCGTAGTAAACGAGTTCGAATCCAGTCGCGCTATTACGTTCACTTTCGGACAAATACTCTTGGGAGAGGTATGAACCTCCTTATCCTCCCAGCTATGGGTTAAATAGCACCACTACTGTTCTTCTAGGAGAAATGTATTGGCATTAAATAACCTACAAAGGTTAATATGCCATTAAAACAACCAAACCATTTTTATTTCCTGGTTATTTTTGTTCTTTTGATGCTTATGTCGTCTGTATTGTTTCTGGTGCCAGTAATTAGTCTTCCTCCGCGCTTTTTCGTGAAGTCTTCTAGTCGTTGTATCAATGCAACGACGCTGTCTTGAATACTGGTAAGTCCTCTTCTTCCTTCTTTTCTTAGCGCATACAGTCTATTATTATTATTATTATTATTATTTTCTTGTTTGCTGATTGAATTAATCCTTTAACAAGTCTTTAACCAAAGACCTGAGGTAAAGGATGGTTTTCTTAGAAAGAGCTTAATTGATTTCAGAACGTTTTTCTTATCACTCATTAGCACGAATTTTGGTATTTAAAATAAAAATGGATTTTCACAGGTGTTTTTAATTTTATTGATCTGTATTCTTCTTAATCCTTTCCAATTCTTCAATGACTATTGGAATAGCAATTATGATTAAAATGCCACATTCTTTCAATTTCTGTTTCTAGGTCTTTTGAAAGTTTATCAAATTCTTTTACTGAGATGTTTTATCAGACGCAATGGTCATGTCTATTAGATCACATTCATAATCTTCTTCTTCTTCTTCTTCTTCTTCTTCTTATAATTATTATTATTATTATTATTATTAAGGCACAAAAAAATGTTTTTTTTTTACGGGTCTTACTTCAAAGCTAATTTTTTGTAGATATCTAAAGATAATCGATGACACAAATATTATCATCATTATTATTTTTACTCTTTGTGATTTTTCACACTATTATTGGCTTGTAGCCTTCACTGAAGTTCAGGTGATAACAAGCCCTCTCAATTGACCAGGACTTTTCTCAGTATTCAGGGAAATTTGAACAGTGCTGTACTCTTTAACTCTTCCACAGACCCTTAGTTCTCCCAGTATCTTTTCCTGATTATTTGGGATTTTTCAAGGACTCCAAGTCACTACTACCATTGTCAAATTCATTTTTCCATAACATTTTTCCAGCTCTCTGGCAAAGTCTTCGTATTTATCCAGTTTTTCGCCTTCCTTTGTTTTAACTCAGTGGTTTACTGTGAGTAAATACTCGTTTACGTAAAAAGCATTGCTACGACTTGAGGTGAGATTATATTGACATTGAGGCAGTCCATTGCTCTCAAGTGGCTAAGTCCATTCTCTGAACAGTGATTGGTTGCTAGTCCAGTGAATGGGTATATTAGTGTGTGTATACACTGTCTTGCTTAAAATGTCACGGGCTTGGTATTGGGCTACCGCCCATTTCCCTTCTTGTCTACCAATTGGACGCTAGTTGGGGCTGTTGAGCTGGTAAGTGTTGTTCTTGTTGTTTATTTTGCCCGTTAGAGTAGTGACTCCTACAACTGTCACCTTCGTGTTCCTCTGTTTTTCCAGCAAAATGAAGTATTCGTTTATCGTTTTGTTCTCTGCTCCGCAGGAAAGGCAAAAAAAAAATCTATTAGATGATTTGGTTTTCTGGTCGGAATCGGGTGATCCGTTTATATCCCAGAGAATATTATGCGTCTTATTTTTAGAACAGATTCTGGTTTGTGCCTACGCATGGTCAATTCTTAATCTCTTGCACTATTCTCAGGGGAACATCCAGTCGTATCTTGTTTTGTATTCCGTTAATGTTGGTTTGCTGCATTCTCTTATTATTTGATTAACCGTTTCATTTCCATCACCACATAACCTACGATTGCTATTCTTCTGTGTATTACCAATTTTTGCCTTGACATAATTCTTTTGGCATTATTTTCTGTTGCGCTTAAAATAGATTAAGTTTCTTTTTTTAGGTTTCTCTATTGTAAGTAATGTCCTGGTCAACTCTTGTGCATTTTCTTTAGTTCGTCGCTTGAAGTATCCGTGCAGTTTTTATTTCCATTTTTCTCTACTAGATTTTTGGTGGTTGTTTTTCTGTTTGTCCTTAAGTAATTTCTGTTGATATTGCTGTTAATGATGGCTGTCATCAATCTTTTGGGGTCTTTTTTTCTTTTCTTTATTTTTTTAATATTCTTTAATCTTAAAATTGTTGCATCTACGCAATCATTAATGTTGGCGAGTCTTTTTCTATAAATTTGGAGAAGAGAAGAACTCAGATTGATGGACCAAAGAACAAGAAAATTAGTTTCTCGAGTAATGTAAACTAATTTGGCACACCATTATTACTCTCAAATGAGTTTGATCCTTCCCGGGTGTCTTTCAGATAAGGTCTTTTGCTATACTAAACTAAAATTACTTAAATTAGTAAACACTTCTTAGCGCCTCGCCACGGGTAAGTGAAATGGCATAGGATATCATTTCTTCTGTTTTATGAATTCAATCCACATTGAGTATCGTTCAGTTGTGGTCTCACGCCATATCAAGATAAGCTTAGTATATAGATATGGGCCCTTCGACACGGAGTGATGGTTAGCGAAATGGCATATCAGATAATTTTTGATATCTAATGAATTCGATTCTCACAGGGTGACATTGAATCAACGTCTCGTGCCATACTAAACTTGGGTTAGTAAATAACAATGGGCGCCTCGATGCTGAACACTAGTTTTACGAAATAGCATATCAGATCATTTCTGATGTGAAATGAGTTCGATCATCACTGGGTGTCATTCAAAAGACGAAGCTAAGCTACTTAAATACCAACAATAATGTTTTTGTATCTCTACGATGTACAGTTTTTATTACTTGTAATTATGGGTTTATTATATATATATATATATATATATATATATATATATATATATATATATATATATATATATGCAAAACAGTTAAAGTCTGCTTCTTAAAAGGAAACGAGTGATGGACCGAATAAAGTGAGGTGGGTAGCTGGCAGTAAAAGAGGAAGAGTACTTAAGTGGGGGTCACTCAGAGAAAAGGTTTGGTCAACGGATCGTTGAACTTTTACAATAACAAAGTTAAGTGCATGGAAATCTTGAAAAGAAACAGGAAAAGACGCATGATAATAATCGTATATGCTTAAACACACACACACACACACGAAATGATTCTTATATGCATATCTACAGACGTAATGATGCAGAATGTATTATATTTACATATATATATGTAGAGAGAGAGAGAGAGAGAGAGAGAGAGAGAGAGAGAGATGGACAAAAATGGTAAGACAAATAGGCATATCTCTTTGCAGTTTTCTATTCTTTGATTTTTCTCAAACATTTTCGATCTAAGGAGAAATGACTAATCAATCTTCATGGGTTATTAAATGCCAAAGCCATCCTTGTAGAAGAATAGCAATGATACTATTCAACTTATGGCTCCGAGGGATAAGAGGGTTTATGCCTTTGCTTGGAGTTTGAACTCGCTGTCTTCAAGGCTGCAGTCTAGCACATTAACTATTATGCCACGAGGAAGTGTTTTTGTGAAGAAAACTTTTAATAAAATATTTAAAAGTGTTTTTAAAATAGTTAATTTCTCAAAATAAGCGGTGAAAAATTAACTTGTAATGTAGCATATTCATTCGTTGAATTAAAATTATTTTGGGGTATCAAAGGTGTCTTTAACTGCTGTCGTAAACACCTGGCAGTGAGCTCTACACATGGAAGCTATTTGTTGAGCATGGACGGTATGGATTTCAAATCAGCCGCAACTCTTTTTGTCGGATACTTAACTTGGGTGTATGCTTATATATATATATATATATATATATATATATATATATATATATATATATATAGTGGGTGGAGAAATGGTATAAATCCAACGAGATGAAGAAAAATGAATGAAAAAGGGGATAAACTAAACACTGACAACGGATTCCAATGATATTTCGTTTTTATTTCAAGACTTTTCAGAATGGCTGGGTTTTTCTAAAGTTTAGCATAGGAGGAAATAGATTAATTAAAAATAGAATAAAAGGAGGGAGAGACAGAAAAGGGAGAAAGAGAAGGAAGGAGAGACAGAAAAGAAAAAAGGGAGAAAGAGAAGGAAGGAGAGACAGAAAAGAAAAAAGGGAGAAAGAGAAGGAAGGAGAGACAGAAAAGAACAAAAGGGAGAAAGAGAAGGAAGGAGAGACAGAAAAGAAAAAAGGGAGGAATAGAAGGAAGGAGAGACAGAAAAGAACAAAAGGGAGAAAGAGAAGGAAGGAGAGACAGAAAAGAAAAAAGGGAGGAATAGAAGGAAGGAGAGACAGAAAAGAACAAAAGGGAGAAAGAGAAGGAAGGAGAGACAGAAAAGAAAAAAGGGAGAAATAGAAGGAAGGAGAGACAGAAAAGAACAAAAGGGAGAAAGAGAAGGAAGGAGAGACAGAAAAGAACAAAAGGGAGAAAGAGAAGGAAGGAGAGACAGAAAAGAACAAAAGGGAGAAAGAGAAGGAAGGAGAGACAGAAAAGAACAAAAGGGAGAAAGAGAAGGAAGGAGAGACAGAAAAGAACAAAAGGGAGAAAGAGAAGGAAGGAGAGTCAGAAAAGAAAGAAAGAGAGAAATAGAAGGAAAGAGAGACAGAAAAGAAAAAAAAAGGAGAAAGAGAAGGAAGGAGAGACAGAAAAGAAAAAAAGGGAGAAATAGAAGGAAGGAGAGACAGAAAAGAACAAAAGGGAGAAAGAGAAGGAAGGAGAGACAGAAAAGAACAAAAGGGAGAAAGAGAAGGAAGGAGAGACAGAAAAGAACAAAAGGGAGAAAGAGAAGGAAGGGGAGTCAGAAAAGAAAGAAAGAGAGAAATAGAAGGAAGGAGAGACAGAAAAGAACAAAAGGGAGAAAGAGAAGGAAGGAGAGACAGAAAAGAAAAAAAGGGAGAAATAGAAGGAAGGAGAAACAGAAAAGAACAAAAGGGAGAAAGAGAAGGAAGGAGAGTCAGAAAAGAAAGAAAGAGAGAAATAGAAGGAAGGAGAGACAGAAAAGAACAAAAGGGAGAAAGAGAAGGAAGGAGAGACAGAAAAGAACAAAGGGGAGAAATAGAAGGAAGGAGAGACAGAAAAGAAAAAAAAGGGAGGAATAGAAGCAAGGAGAGACAGAAAAGAAAAAAAGGGAGAAATAGAAGGAAGGAGAGACAGAAAAGAAAAAAAGGGAGAAATAGAAGGAAGGAGAGATAGAAAAGAAAAAAAAGGGAGAAATAGAAGGAAGGAGAGACAGAAAAGAAAAAAAAAGGGAGAAATAGAAGGAAGGAGAGACAGAAAAGAACAAAAGGGAGAAATAGAAGGAAGGAGAGTCAGAAAAGAAAGAAAGAGAGAAATAGAGGTAGAGACAGAGAGGGAGAAATAGAGATATAGATCAAAGTGGTGGCGACGAAAAGTTATTGGCTGGGACTGTAATTCGTTCTTGGAATAAATATATGTGTGTGTGTGTGTGTGTGTGTGTTACTTTTCATTCTTATCTAAATATATTTAATCAGTATTTTATTTTTACAATTCATTTCATTTTATTATATGTATGTTTGTATATAGACAAATGATTTTATTTTTCCTTTTTATCTTCATTTATTTAGTTTTATATTTAAGTTTTATATTTATTTTTCATCGCAATAGGTCAGTATTGGATAAGTCTGTTATAGGTTATATTGGGTTCATAATATTATGATATTCAATATTATATATATATATATATATATATATATATATATATATATATATATATAATCAACTGTATCAATATTGAAATTTTAATTTTTTAATTTTGAAATTGAAAGGAAGATATTTCTAAAGCAGCTTATACAATAACGTGAATCTGTCTAGACTGCTGTCTAGACGTCTATCTGAGTCAGTACTTATTTTTTAAAAATCATGAATCCAGTTCCGATATTATTCAACGGTTTTTTTTTTTAAACACGAAGAGTGTGCAAGTACAACAGCCACCATACTCACCAGACCCCCTCGTTACAGACAACTTTTTCATGTTACATAAATTGAAAATACATCTCAAGATTAAAGGTTTGAGAATGTAGAAGGCATTAAAAGAAATGCCATTGCACAAATTTGCAAAACGTATGAAAGGAGGATTTTCAGAAAACTCTCAAGAATTAGCGCATTGAATGCGAGTGATTATTTTTTTTAACATAATTCACGGTTCATTTATAGTTCATTTCTGTCTCGGTGAACAGAAATTTAGGGTCGTATATACTACTACTTACACACACACACACACACACATATATATATATACATATGTGGGTGCGTGTGCGTGAGTGTGTGTGAGTATGTGTGTATATATTATGTTCTCTTGAAGTACTTTACCAAAAGTTTCATGTGAATGACACTATAGTCAAACGGAAATTGGAGAGAAAAAAGTGCCTTATCAACTGCATTTATGGTGTGAGGAATTTGTCACGTGGCGTAATATTTGTTCACGTGACTCACCCCCCCCCAAATTATATCTGTTGACTTTTTTTTGCGTGTGTGTGTGTGTGTGTGTGTGTGTGACAATTTTAGCTTTTAGACTTTCTCTGCATCAAACATTTTTATACACTTTTCTTGTTGACATTTTATTTTATATATATAAATATATATAGATATAGATATAGATTATTCATTGCAAAAACCTTTTTAAATCACTAAAATACAGTACTTTATGCTCAAAAATGTCGAGTGATATTGCGATATTTTCAACTATAGAATAAAAAAAAACAGTGTAAGTAAAAACTCACGACTGAAATTCACGTGGCCCATCTTCAGTTGAGTTTGTACCCAGATGTGTCGATACAAGCTCGACAGAAGATCGTTCACATGTATCCACGAATGATTGACGAAGGACAAAATAATCTGTTCCAGAAAGACTCCCCTCCAAAAAAAAACAAAACATTCACAGCAATTTCAGACCAATAACGTGTTTGCCAATAATGTGGAAAATCTTGACCACACAGATAAAAGAAGAGTTACATATTTGATTGTATCCCACGCACTTTTTCGGGAAGAACTAACAGGATTCCACTAGGGAAGAAAGGGAACAGTTAACCTACTATATAGAGATCAGTACATCATCAACCGGTCCATTGGTCTAATGAGTTGAGTGTTCGCCAATGGTCCGGGAGACCGGGGTTCAATCCCAGGTCGAGTCATACCAAAGACTCAAAAAATGGTACTGCCGCTTTGCTTAGCACTCAGCATTATAAGGTACAGATCAAGGGTAAAATGGAGCAATCCAGGGAATGTAGTAGCACCCTCCACTACATCTTGGTGTAGTAGCTATTGAAAAGGGAGCCTTCGGGTCACCCTCGACTAAAGTCGCCAACTTTGCTTACTTACTTTACATCCTCAAGGAAGATTAAAAAAAAGGCGAAGAAACGTTTTCATGGCATGGATTGACTACAATATGGTCCAGTGAACTTGGATAATAGAATGTCTAAATATGTACAAAATATCTGCCAAAGTCATAAAGTTTATCACGAAAATAATGAAAAACTAGAATGTGGAATTAAGTGCTGGACGACAAACCCAAGTAGAGGTGAAAATCAAAAGAGGTATCTTCGAGGGAGACTCACCATTGCCATTATTAAAGCAATGATGTCATTCAATTATATACCTTGAAAATGTTCAGAGGACCACGAATTTACAAAATTTCAGAAAAAGATAAACCACCTTATGTATACGAATGAGATCAAAATGAGCTCTGCCTCGTTTAAGATATTGTTATCTATTAACTATTCGCTTACAAATGATATATATGATATGTATGTATAAACAGGATTTGACATTAAATAACTCACAAAGTTTGATATGCCATAAAATACAACCAAACTAAACCAAACCATGATCTTTCCGTTTCTAACTCTTAATATAACATATTGACCCCGGCCAAGCTTTTGAAATAGGAAATGGACCTGTGTAAATAACAGATGCATCCGGTCGAGGAATATCAGGATATAACCTTGACTGTGGATGGGTTGAATGAGTGCGATTTGTGACACCCACAAGAAGAAGGTGGGTGTCGAACAATTATATAACTCGATGCACAGGAAGTTCAACCAGTTGGAGATCAGACTCGTTGGAGAAAAGATGCGGTAGAGAGAACCAGCACCCAGAGAGGCTGGGCCCCAAGCCTTAGGGTGAGCAGCCCAGGAGAACGAGAAAGAAACGCTGTTATAGCCATAAGAGTGGGGGTCAATATGTTGCAGTTCTGTTCGGTCTCCAATTCCCTCTCACAGTAAAACCTTTGGTAACCCTTTCGAACCCTTTCAAATAAAGTGAGAGGTATATTTTTCTAAAGAACTGTGTCGCTCGTCTTTATTATGTCGTCGTTACGATTCTGCATGCATCTGCATATGTGTATGTATAGTTGTTCATAGCTATTCAACATTAACAACAAACCTCATAGAAATGTTGCTTCATCATATGTATACATTCCCCATGGTGTACTTACAAACATGCTGGACTGCGACATCGTATTGAGCGAGTTCGAACTTCAGTCTTTCTATTACATTCACTTTTGGACCAATACCCTTGGGAAAGTTAAAAACTCCTTTATCCCTCCAATTATTGGTTAAATAGTACTGCTACTTTTCTTCCTGAAGGATGGTTTTGGTATTAAATAACCCAGGAAGGTTGATAATGTATGAATAAAGAAGCAGTGGCTCTTTTAAAAAAATCTCTTTAGAAAGAGAAACGAACTGCAAAGAGTAAAATTTCCCGCTAAATTAACCACCTCATGCCCTGATTATCGTGGGTACGTTCACAATACTCATTATAAGAATGTTATTTAGAATATGAGCAGAGCACTTGCTAATTTTGCTGAGGTGTGAAAACAGGTTTGCCGTCTGTTTTTACGCGTGTTTGTTGCTTTAACGACAACTTCAAAAGCGTAACCAATTGCAAATGCCTGCTGATTGACTACGCAAAAGATAACATAAAACTCAAATTACAAATAGAGTCTATAGAGATTGACCTTTAAGAAAAAGTCTACTTTAACATAAAGACTGCTAGGCATGTATACATGCATATTTATCCATATATTAGTAAAATTCTCATTAAGTTTTTTTATGTATGTAATCGTAACCCAGTAAAGATGATACCTCGTTGCAAGATTTCTATTTGAGAATTACTCTTAAACGCTCAAACTTAGATAATAAAGCTATTTCCAGTCGAATATCTAATTAAATGATAATTTTCTTGAGTTGGTGTTGGGCTGAAGACTGCTTTTAAGCATCGAAATTCTGAAAAACGGTGATAACTATAGAAACGCTAATTAGTATCCTTCACTTTTTCCTTAATGGAAGTATCAACATTATTATGATCGCCTGTTACAGAGTACAATTGAGGGGTGTCCTCGTGGTGTAATGGTTAAAGCGGTGGACTGCTGAATCGTAGTACGCGAGTTCGTACTCCAGTCGCGCTATTACGTTCACTTTCGGGCAAATACCCTTGGGAAAGGTATGAACCCCCTTATCCTCCCAGCTATGGGTTAAATAGTACCACTACTGTTCTTCTTGGAGAATGGCTTTGGCATTAAATAACCTAAAAAGAGTTGATATGCCATTAAACAAAGTTTGGTTTTATTGTAGGTCATTTAATGCCAAATCCTTATTATACATGTAGCAAATATATGATTTCTAAACACATTTTGAATATAACATTTTAAACAAGCCCGAGCTCGTTTCTTTTGCACACAGTTAAATGGTTTCACTTAATTTCAAACAATTCAATTTAGCAAAAGTACAGTCTTTCGTTTACACAGTGTCATTGGTTTAAATTTGGTTTTATGGCACATCAACCATTGTAGGTTATTTAATGCCAAATCCATTTTATACATATAAACAGTTCTATTTCAAACAATTTAGTTTTGTATAAGTATAGTTTTTTTGTTTACACACTGTTAAATGTCAAAACAGCTCTATTTCAGACAATTCAGTTTAGCGTAAGTACATAGTTTAGTTCTATTCGACCTATAGATAGGACCCTATCAGGTGCTACCACTCTGGGCCAAAGTGGACATGGAAGTGATGGCAATGAAGGGGTACCCGCATTCACCAAAGCTCAAGCATTACTGGAACCTCACCATCGGATTGTTTAGTGTCATATACAAGACACTTGTTGAAGAAGTCTCACCCTATCTGCGGAGAAGCAATCGGTGTATTTTATTGTGCAAAGAACAGTTGGCTTCGTCTTATATATTAATAAATGTGTTATATATATATATATATATATATAGCGTAGACATATACGAATGAGATCAAAATGAGCTCTGCCTCGTTTAAGATATTGATATCTATTAACTATTCGCTTATAAATGGTATATATGATATGTATGTATAAACAGGATTTGACATTAAATAACTCACAAAGTTTGATATGCCATAAAATACAACCAAACTAAACCAAACCATGATCTTTCCGTTTTTAACTCTTAATATAACATATTGACCCCGGCCAAGCTGTCGAAATAGGAAATGCATAGCGTGACATTGACTTAGCTTAGCTCTACATATGTTCCATTATTGATATTGAGCACTTTCTGTTTATAAATGTTGTAAACTACATTATATATATATATATATATATATATATATATTCCATGAATTAAATATATATATATCTAATATATGTTTATTTATTATTATTATATAATAGCTCTATCCTAGATATTGAGCACTCTCCATATTATATTGCACTTGGTTCGACACATACCCACAAAGTGATTTAGTGACAACTAACACTGTTATAATGAGGCCAAATAGTTTAATTGAAAAAAGGATTATATGATCACAATGTAAGTATTTCCAATAGAAACTATTGTAACAAAACTGTATTATCGAGGTATATATGAAAAGGAAAAGATGAAATCGGTGAATCTAAAAAGATTTCTTTGGAAGCTTTGAAAAGTACCTTAATATATTCAAGTGGTAAAAACAACTTCAGGCTGTTTTGCACGAAAAACTATGTATATTGCAATGCCCAAAAGTCAGTAAATAATTAAATACGAAAACGGTATTGATGTCCTGGTGTAGACACTTGAATAAATTTCTTTTTATACTATCTATCCTAAAATTAATATTCTCAAGGTATCACACGATTGATTAAAAAAATAAATATAGAAAACCTGCAACTGGATACGCCTTATTCCGATCAATGATTGTGGTGACACGTGAATCTCATAGTATCATGAGAAGAACTGCGGGGTTATATATATATATATATATATATATATATATTCCAGATTGAAGCGTCCAACGAGTCTTGCCAACCTGAAGAGTTGTGATATAATGAAACGGTCTGTCTGTGGATGACAATATATACGGTCCCCATCCGGGGGGGAGCACTCTAGCGAAGTAATTTACATTTTTGACGATAATGCTGAGTGAGCACAAAAATATTTCTCGATTTTAAGTAGCCATAACATTAAAACTTATAGGAATATTTTTATCACTTAGAATATTCAGACTATTGACCCCATCTTCATTGTTATATATGTTTCGGTCGATATGTCCTTCTGCCTTCTTCAGGTGTTTCATGTCGAACTCGGGAGCCTACAGAAAACCTCGAACTGAATCCTTTATTTAATCCACAAGGGTTGACTTTTCCAATTCTGTTTATCATGACCGGGTAGAAGTGTTAAGTTATAGCAAGTATTCCTTGTTATTCCTTGTTACCTGTAGTTGAGTTGCCGGCAAGAACACATGACGCAGAGGATAAGGCGATTGACTGAAAAGTGCTTCGGCGTGAAATCATCCGGGAGTTGCAGGTTCAATCCCAATAACAGGTAACAATAACAGAACACAATAAATTCTAAACCGTTAAACGGTGGAAAGTTACCGTGATTCATTTCTTTGAGTGACGGGTAGAGACTCCCAGGGGTCAGTTTGAATCCATGGTGGTGAATGGTTAAAAACGTCGCGTGACCAGACGACACTAGGAAAATAGTTTGAACTGTTTAGCAGTAGCGGAGGAGCGTTCGAAGAGAAGGGTTGATTTCCACCACCGTATGTCGCATGAGTAAAATGAATAAAATAAGAAATAAAATATGTGCACATAAATGAATATGTCTTAAGAAATAAAATATGTGCACAGAAAAATGGTTTCTACATAGTTATTTTTCCAGCTAAGAAGAACTAAGACAGTAGTGAGATGATGCAACGAATAAGAACCGACAGAGAAGCGACATGAAGAAGACGACAGAAAAGAACAAAGACGGCGACCGGAAGAACACAGAACTGAATGAAAGAACAGGTTAGAAGATGGGCATTGACAAAGATAGAAGATATAAGTGTATGTTGGGTTAAGAGTAACATGCCTAAATAAATCTCATATTTGTTTTTATATCCTCTGAAGTAAAACGTCATTACTTTTCAAGTACCTTAATACGTAATTGTTATGTAGAAATTAACACGTTACAAGTTTCGAATATTTTTATTGACACATTTCGCCTTGTAGCCAAAAGAGCGTAGTGGTGCCTAAATTTCACGCTTCAGTAATTGTGTCATAAAATATAAAATGTATATATACCTGGGGTTATGACTATGTGACATGGAAAATATGAAATTCTTCGAGGGTGGGGGGTTTAGTGTCAATGAAGAGTTTATAACGTAACAGTTAATTTTGCTTCTCCAGTGTCAGCGGCCACGAACACATAAAAGATTAACCGCACACACACACACACACACACACACACACACACACACACACACACACACACACACACACACAGAAACCTAAAAAAACAATGGGGTGTGTCGATTACAGTTATAAATTCAGAATGTCATTCCAGGTTTATACGATAAAGTAAAGAAAGTAAGTTGTCGACCGTTGTCCATATTTACCAACCCCTCCGCTCGGGCAGGATATGATGTTATAAAATAGCCGAGGGATTTCGGTTCATTCCTTTGAGTTTAGTTAGGCTGAGAACCTTTCGGTTCAGCACATGGGTTAGTTAGGTGCAACATTAAAGCAGGTGTTAACGCGGGTGCGCGCGGGCGGATGGAGGTGTCACTCAGATGTCATAATAGTCCGAGACGATACTGGGTGACAGGGTGCGGGTGACGTCACGCACCGGAAGCGGAGGTTGTGTGAGAATTTGAAGAAAAAAGAGTCGGGTACTAGACGCCAAACGAAAAGGATCCCGCTGTTCACGAAACTGACCTCGTCGTCACTCTGTGTGCGTTGTCTCGGCCGTCGTCTACTTACATCGAAGAGTTCAAGCCTCATCGACGAACGATCCTAATTCCTCTCCCGACTGCTCCTACTTCACACAAGCGTCCGTCGAGAAAATAAATATATATTGTTATATATAAATTCCGTGTTGTCGTTTGTTTGACCAGAGAGCGGAACGTAACAATGACACAAGGTCAATTTTTAAGCGGAGTTTAGCAGGTTTGAATTCAGAGTTTTCCTTCTCCTAGACTAGTTGCCTCACCACGGCTGAAGAAATCAGTCTGCCCAACTATTTACCCATAGCTGGAGGGAGAATAATTGGATTCTTACCTTTCCCGAGGATATTAATGCTATGTGAAATGCTATCAGTTTCGTTGGCGACCGTTGTCGATGGCGACCAGAAGGCTCCCTTTTCAATAGCTACAACACATAGGTGTAGGGGAGGACGCTACCCCTTTCCCTGGATTGGTCCACTTTACCCTTGATACGTACCTTATATTGCTGAGTGTTAAGCAAGGAGGTATCAAGTACCATTTTAAAATTCTTTGGTATGACGTGACCTGGGATTGAACCTCGTCTCCCGGACCATTGGCGAACACTCTACCCATTAGGCCAATGAGCTGGTTTTATATGATAAAGTAAAATAGAAATATCCCTAAAAATAATAAAATTCGAATTTTATTGCACAAGGGAATTAAAGAGTAAGAAAAATTGAATGGCCGTCACTTTGAAGAATGTGCCCAGGGGTGCTTCCTCTGGTCCACCCCTGCGATCTACCCTACTGCGTTGAATACTTCCAGAACAAATACCAGGCAACAACTTTAACGTTTTCAAGTCCAGGGTTGATAAGTGCTTTACTCTTTTAGATGTTTGTTTTAATATTCCTTCCCTTGGATCCGCTAATCTTGCATACTAAATATGGTGGCTCAACTTAAAATTGTTTTGGTGTCTTTAGAGGGCACACAAAAACACTTCCCAATTATTCATATCAATAATTGTTGATAATACTTCATCTAAGACTAAATAAAACATTATATCAATAATAAATAAATCCGTCATATATATATAAATATATATATATATTATAACTGTGTTGGTTGTCACTAAATCCCTTTGTGGGTTTGTGTCGAACCAAGTGCAATATAATATAGAGCTATAATAATAATAATAATAATAATAAATAGATATATATTAGATATATATATTTAATTCATGGAATCTAAATTCCATGAATTATATATATATATATATACGCGTTGACAGAAAATAAAATTGCAACACTCTAAATCAGGGTTTCAATTTACTCAAGATTAAATATATAGGTAATATAGATAGATTACCATAAAGGATCAATTCACGCATAGGTTCCAAAATAAGGGGTTTATCAACATTTATATGCAGTACCAATCTGCATCATCGTTCAGGCTGTAATCAAAATACAACGTGAAAAATTAATGTCTAATTGTTAAATATAGGGAAATGCTGAGAATGAGGTATCTATTGTTATTTGAGATAGGTAATATAATCAGTACTATTTCTATTTTTTATTGTCGGATTTCAACCCCCAAAATTCGGCTTTTGACTTCCATCACACTTATCAAATCAGTTCTTGAGCTCCAGATATTTATCTCCTTAAGGGGTCGATATTGAACACTTCCACGACCCTTACTCTAAGCTCTTTACACTAATTTTATATTTCTGTCTTCTTCCTTTGTGTGGAGGAACCTTTACAAAAGAAAAAAATAAAGAAAAAAGTAAAAAGAAGTTTTTATTGTCCCTTCCTGTAGATGTTGCTTATATATATATATATATATATATATATATATATATATATATATATATAAACTGGATCCTGTATCCGCACTGACCTGATGTAAAGTCATAGCAAGTCAGCCAAAAAATGACACGTCTATGTTTGGGGGTCCTTCATGAGTTAGTCCTTGCTTCTCCAGCAATCTCTTGTTTTTCTTATTTGGATCGTTTTAGAGATGGGAAGTAAGTGGTCGTACAGCTGCTCTTTCGTGGGGTGTTGCTTCAATAAAACTCGTTGCATTCTTGCACAGTTCCCATCGAACTTTTTCTCTTTGCGTTTTACTTCCAAATTAATGTTGAATTGTTAACTGCCTTCAAGAAGCTGTTTTTCCACAATAATGATGACAGCACATGTATGAAGGAGTTTAAAAGTTTATTTACAATAATACAAAAGAATATGGATTATGCCAGAGATTTGTTTTGATTTTAAACACATGTTCCTCAATAATCTGGTTGGTTGGTTGGTTTCAAGTTTGCTATCTAACGGTAATAAATCTATCAAATGTTAATCAATTGTTTGCACACAGTTAAATGGTTTCAAGTATTGATATCTAACGGTAATAATTCAACTAACTATGAATCAATTGTTTGTACTCAGTTAAGCGGTTTCAAGTATTGCTATTAAACATTAACAATTCAATTTAATATTAGTCATTTGTTTGCACACGGTTAAATAGTTTTATTTTACCCATAGGTAATACGACTCCAGGTCTGAGTAGACCTGCAAGTAATGCCAATGAAGAAGTACCCCACATTACCCCTATGCCCCAGGATTAGAGCCTCACCATCAGATGCAGTTTAGTGTCATATCAGGACACTCGTTGGTGGTAGTGAGGGGACTTACCTTTGAGCAGAAATCCAATCGGTGTTACCTAGAGACCTAGCCGACAGGGCGGCAATAGTTTGGTGTATTTATGAAGGACTATTTTAGACATGAGCAACGAAACTGAATAAATTTGTAATACCATATTTCTTGGAGTTGGAACGACGTGGTCTATCCCAAACGGTATCTTGAGAAGAAAGAACGCAGCTATCAAATTTGGTGCATTAACATCACTTGACAAAAAAGAATTCGGTCTGTGGAATATTCGACTATGCATTATTGGAATGCTTTGTGGCAGGGAAGATATTTTTGTCGTATCCCCGCTTTCCAAGGACTAAAATTAGCCTTTTCTTATCCGTGATATACTAATAAGAAAACCACAGAACGAGAGAAAAAATTAAACTCGTTTATACACATAAAAACATTAAACTATTTATATACATTATATACATACAAGTGGTATTAAATTGAAAGAATAAACAAACATGTCTCAGCAGCAAGAGCAATACACAAATTGTTTCAGAAACAAGCAGTATATACAAGGGATACAAAATAGCCAAAAGACTTACTTGAAGAGGGAGGTAAAAGATTATCAAATGACTTTGCCATTCCCTGGTAGTCAGATACTCCACAATTCAAAGACTAGAGATGAAAAGAGATCGTGAATGGGTTCCTGGAAACTGTCATATGGCCTTCTACGAGGCCCTTGTCAGAAATTCAAACCATTTAAAATAGATAATTATTATGTTGTTACAGCATTATAAGCAAATTCTTCGTAGAGGAAGCATTTTTTTTAAGAAAAGAAACTAAATGACGTATTAATAAGTATTTACTTATCGCCTCATCCTTTGCTGAGGAGTAAGACCACCCAACGAGTGTCACTAAACGGTATCTGATGAGGAGGCTCTAGTCTAAAAAATTTAGAAAATATGGAGTGTCCTTTCATGGCCAGTACTCTCTGGTTCACTCTGACCCGGAGTGGAAGTATCTGTGAGGTTCCTATCTATGGATCAAATAGAACTGTTCAATCATTTACTTCGGATTATGATTATTAGTTATTTGAGACTGTAAAGTTGTTTGCAAATTATTTATATTCCATAGGAATAGTTGATGAATAGAACTATTAATGTTAAATAGAATTATTAGTGTTAGATAGCAATACTTGAAACCATTTAACTGTGTGCAAACAATTGATTAATATTAAATAAAATTATTAGCGTTAGATAGCAATACTTGAAACCATTTAACTGTGTGCAAACAATTGATTAATATTAAATAGAATTATTAGTGTTAGATAGCAATACTTGAAACCATTTAACTGTGTGCAAACAATTGATTATTATTAAATAGAATTATTAGTGTAAGATAGAAATACTTGAAACTAATTAACTGTGTGCAAACAAATGGAACATAACGAATAGTTTTAAAATAAAGTAACCAACCAACTGTTCGCTTATAAATCACACACACACACACACACACACATATATACAAGATTCGGCGTTAAATAACCCGCAAGCATTGATATGCCATAAAACCCCAACCAATCAACAATTACAACTACTACCTCGAGTTATTGGAACCAGGGCTTTCCTCATTATTCAATTCATCCATCTTTTCGTTATGGAATGTTCTGATCATATAGAAAAGTGTTATTAACACAAATATTTACGCTTACCGATAAACTTTTTTTGACAACTGTATATGAAAATTAAAGTCACTTAAACACTTCCTACTTACGTGGGAGGCTTCTTGACATAAAAATGGCGACTTTCATGTTAAGTGCATTGAGGTAAAATAATGGAGTGTCGATTTAAAAACATAAATTAAGGAAAAAAGAATAATTCAATTTTTAAATTATAAACCTATTTCTGAGGCGTGCTCACAATGCACACAGACACACACAGAGACACACACACACACACACACACACACACACTTATATATATATATATATATATATATATGTGTGTGTGTGTGTGTGTGTGTGTGTGTGTGTGTGTGCCTGCTCGAAATTTAAGCACCATCCAATTTAGCATCAAATGATTCTATAAAAAAAATAACAATTCCAATGAAATTTGTGCTTTATGCGTGATGATCGTATCTCAAGTGGAAGGCAAAAGGAAGTACACTATTACATTTTGCACATGTGTCGTGAAAGTGGCCAATATACAATATGCCCATGTTTGTCAAATTTTCAATTTACATCTGCTTTTAGAATATATATCGTATTGTGGCTCTACCTTGACAAAACAGTATTTTTAAATCTCAAATCAAACAGCGTAATGTGGTGGCAAAGAATTAGTAAGAGTGTTGGCTATTTATTGGGATGACATTCCACGAGTCGCCCAATGGACACGCCCACTCTCCAACGGAGACAATTATTTAGTGTCTCACAACAGACAGCTAAAAGAATTGAATATTATAAAACTGAGCATCCATATAGATGTTCTATTCAATGTTGGCTTAGTTATACTGTGGGTAGCTGCTCGTATGACTCGATTGTGGTGCTGCACGAAAATCTTATGGCCCAAAGGTACCAGAAGCAATTCCTTGAAAGAATCACTATGATTCATTTTGATCATCATCCACTGCCATCATATTCCATCTTCATCGATCCCATTGCACAATCCCATGTCCCTTTAGGGAACATCTGCGACGTAATACCATAGAGCATTCTTTTGCAGCTTGCTCTTAACCCAAAGAATATTTACTGAAAATTTGGAGTTATGAATTGCAATCAAGATTTCCATTATTCAAACACTTGTAGAATTGATGCAGATAGAAAAGTAAAATATTCTAAAGATGTTGGTTGGTTGGGTTTTATGGCATATCAACCTTTGTCGGTTATTTAATGCCAAACCCATTTTTATACAAACAATCAGTTCTATTTCAAACAATTCAGTTTAGCATGAGTATATAGTTTAATTGTCAAAAACATTTCTATTTCGAGCTATTCAGTTTATTCAAACAGTTCTAATCCAGCTAATTCAGTTTAGTAAGTAAAGATTTTGTTTACAAACAGTTAAATGTCAAAACAATTCTATATTAAACAATTCAGTTTAGTGTAAGTAGAGTTTCAATGTCAAAAACAGTTACATTTCAAACAATTCAGTTTAGCATAAGCACACTGTTTAAATGTAAATACACAAATTAATTGTCAAAAACATTTCTATCTTAAGCTAATCAGTTTAGTCAAACAGTTTTAATTCAAACGATTCTGTTTAGCATAAGTATGCAGTTAATTCTATTTAACCCATAGACAGGGCCCTATCAGGTGCTACCATTCCGGGCCAGAGTGGACCTGGGAGTATTGGCAGTGAAGGGGTACTCCGCATTCCCCAAAGCTCCAGCATCACTGGAACCTCACTATCAGATTGTTTAGTGTCATATCCAGGACACTCATTGGGGAATATTCTATTCAGAAGATGAATGAGCAGCCTAAGAAAGTATAAGTCAATTTTTTCTTTTAGATGAGAAGTCATAATTTAGATTATTTACACAATTAGAAATCTTGTCTTCATCTTAGTTGGTATGCTCACCACGTTTCGAGCCTTCTTCAGTTGCTTTTTTTTTTTTCGTTATGGTAATTAAGAGAATGAATTAGCTGATACGAGGTATTCCAAGATATGGACCGCAGGACGAGAACAGTTTAGCCACTTGGATTAAGTATAAAGTTCAGTTCGACATTCTCTAAAGATTACCAATTACAACGAAAGACACCTAAAAGATGCCGGATAGTGTTGTGGCCAAGTATAATGATCAAGATGAGGACAAGTGGTCCGAATTATATGAATATTGTAAACCCTAAAGAGGCTATGAGATAGTGTTATTTTATTAGTTGTCTAAATTTCTAAGACGAAGCTTGTTGATTTTTATCATTAAGGGTTTTCGGACTACTGTCTTCATCTTTATTATTATTTCCACAACGTTTCGGCCGATATGTCCTTCGGCCTTCTTCAGGTGTTTGTCGAACTCGGGAACCATTACGGAACTTCGAACTACGTCCCTTATTGAATCCACGGGGGTCGCCTGTTCTGATTCCGTTAGCCATAACTGGGTACAAGTGTTAAGTATTCCTGTATTGTTACTCGCCTGCAGTCAGGATTGAATCTGCAACCTTCAGATGATTGTCTCCTTAGGGAACCAACGCCTATAACCGTTACGCTATGCGTGCTGCTGGACAATTCAGAGTGAATTTTTGGGATTTATAAACTTAATGCTCTTACTTGAATAGGATTACTACTATTATGTATGATTTTTTACCTGTGCTCATATTCAGATTTTTTTTCATCTAACCTTTTTAATCATCGGTTCCCATATTATATTCAACTCTATACTTGGTCTACTCAGCAGGTCATTGTAGCCCATCATATGAGCTGATTCCTTAAGGTGTCTAATCCTCCAATGTTCAGCCCTATCAGGAATACTTAACACTTGTACCCGGTTATGGCTAATGGAATCAGAACAGGTGATCCCCGTGAATTCAATAAAGGATGTAGTTCGAAGTTCCGTGAAGGTTCCCGAATTCGACAAACACCTGAAGAAGACCGGGGGACATATCGGCCGAAACATTGTGGAAATAACAATAAAGATGAAGACAATAGTCCGAAAACCCTTAATGTTATTTTTTTTTTTTAAATATTAATATCATTTTTACACACCAAAAAGAAAAAAAAGGAAAAAAGAAAATAACAAAAGAAAATAAAGAAGAAAAGATGTCCTTGAAGCGTGAATATTCCAGCTAGTTTAGAATATGAACATAGCAATAACTAAATTAGTTTACTTTGAAGTTAAAAGATGGTTGCTGTCTAGTTTTATATTTTATAGTGTTTGCCTCAGTTAAGAAAACAACTCATCTCTCCAACTGTGCTATATCAGATCTCTTCTTGTACTTGTTCTTCTCTCTCTCTCTCTCACTGTCTCCCTTTCTCTCAGTCTCTCTTTCATTTTTTCTCTCCCTCTCTCTCACTCTGTCTCCCTTTCTTTCTGTCTCTCTTTCACTGTCTCCCTCTTTCTCTCTCTCTCTCTCTCTCTTTCACTATGCCTCTCTTTCTCTCTGCCTCTCTTTCACTGTCTTTCTCTCTCTCTCTCTTTCAGTGCCCCTCTCTCTTTCAATGTCTCTCTCACTCTCTCACTCTGTCTCCCTTTCTCTCTGTCTCTCTTTCACTGTCTTTCTCTCTCTCTCTGTGTCTCCCTTTCTCTCAGTCTCTCTTTCACTGTCTTTCTCTCTCTCTCTCTCTCTCTTACACTCTGTCTCCCTGTCTCTCTCTCTCTCATTATGAGTGTGGGTTTAATAAATAAATATTTATATTTACATTTATATTTCGTGGGCACCGACCGTAACTATTTATATTATATCCTCCACCTTATATGGTTGATCGCAGTCAGTGCTTACAAATAGGAATTAAATTTGAGGTATAACATCTCTACAACCGTCTGGCAATTGAAAGATATTTGGGGAACTGCTAGTTACACTAGAGCTTGTGTTAACCAACTTGTCGAGACGTTTTTTAAAAACAAATTTAATCACGGCTTGGAAATGATTTTACATCACATTCACACACACACACACACACACACATATATATATATACTGGCATAAAAATCGCATGTTTTACAAAGGAAATTGGGGGACTCCGACACTGCAAGCCATCCAAACTCCGTAGATGACAATTCAAACTTTACTGGATAACTCTCTCGTCATAATACCAGCAAATAGGACACTGTGTGATATTGGCATTCAACTATTTTTAATGCTACTTGTATGTGTTAAATTCTAGGGAAATAATATATATATATATATATATATATATATATATATTAGAAAAACAAAAAACGGTCACAGTAGCATTATAAATTTATTTCCACCCTGTTATGGGTATTGATATGAATCAATAACACCAAAAATATCAGGACTTCTTCAGAGGAAGTCATGCTATTTTTTATACCTCCTTGCTTAACACTCAGCAATATAAGGTATGTATCATAAGAAAAGTGGTGCGATTCTGGGAAAGGAGAAGCGCCCTCCCATACACCTCGGTGTAGTAGCTATTGAAAAGGGACCCTTCTGGTAGCCCTCAACTACGGTCGCCAACTTTACTTTACTTTATATTTATATATATATATGTGTGTGTGTGTGTGTGTGAGTGAGTGTGTGTGTATTTTATTGAATATGATAAGCAAGGATTGTTTAAGCTTTTTAATGAATTTAAAATGGCGTAAAAGTGTGTCAAGACTATTAAAAAATCCACAAACCTTTTTAAAGATGTTGTTCAAGTACTTTTGATCATGATTGTTGGTTATTGAGAACATAAATTATTATCATTTTGTGTTTGAAATCCTATTAATTTTGGTATTATTAAATAACGCTGTGAAATTTTTACATAAACAATTTAATTATCTGCTAAAGATGTCATACGTAAACGGCTGTAGTACGGTGTTTAATGTTTAATGCTAGCATGGTTAGAACGTCCGCGTGAATGGTTAAAATGTTAGCGGGAATGGCTAAAACGTTTGTATGAGTGGCTAGAACGTCTGCAGGAGTGGCATGAACGTTTGCATTAGTGACTAGTACGTTAGCGTGAGTGGCTAGAACGTCTGCGTGAATGACAAAAAAGAACGTTAGCGTGAGTGGCTAGAACGTCTGCGTGAATGACAAAAAAGAACGTTAGCGTGAGTGGCTAGAACGTCTGCGTGAATGACAAAAAAGAACGTTAGCGTGAGTGGCTAGAACGTCTGCGTGAATGACAAAAAAGAACGTTAGCGTGAGTGGCTAGAACGTCTGCGTGAATGACAAAAAAGAACGTTAGCGTGAGTGGCTAGAACGTCTGCGTGAATGACTAAAAAGAACGTTAGCGTGAGTGGCTAGAACGTCTGCGTGAATGACTAAAAAGAACGTTAGCGTGAGTGGCTAGAACGTCTGCGTGAATGACTAAAAAGAACGTTAGCGTGAGTGGCTAGAACGTCTGTGTGAATGACTAAAAAGAACGTTAGCGTGAGTGGCTAGAACGTCTGCGTGAATGACTAAAAAGAACGTTAGCGTGAGTGGCTAGAACGTCTGCGTGAATGACTAAAAAGAACGTTAGCGTGAGTGGCTAGAACGTCTTCGTGAATGACAAAAAAGAACGTTAGCGTGAGTAGCTAGAACGTCTGCGTGAATGACAAAAAAGAACGTTAGCGTGAGTGGCTAGAACGTCTGCGTGAATGACTAAAAAGAACGTTAGCGTGAGTAGCTAGAACGTCTGCGTGAATGACAAAAAAGAACGTTAGCGTGAGTAGCTAGAACGTCTGCGTGAATGACAAAAAAGAACGTTAGCGTGAGTGGCTAGAACGTCTGCGTGAATGACAAAAAAGAACGTTAGCGTGAGTGGCTAGAACGTCTGCGTGAATGACTAAAAAGAACGTTAGCGTGAGTGGCTAGAACGTCTGCGTGAATGACAAAAAAGAACGTTAGCGTGAGTGGCTAGAACGTCTGCGTGAATGACTAAAAAGAACATTAGCGTGAGTGGCTAGAACGTCTGCGTGAGTAGTTCGAACGCCTGCGTGAGTAGTTCGAACGCTTGCGTGAGTTGCTAGAACGTCTGCGTGAGTGGCAAGAAGGAACACGTTCTGATTGTTTTGGTTTCTTTTAAAGAATTTTTGTAATTTTTTTTTTTAAATGCGGACGATTTTTTAAGATTTTCACCTTTACAAAAACATAATTTCCTAGGCCATTAGTGTATAGGTTTGTTTCTTTGTTTTAATGGCATGTCAACCTTTGAGGGTAATTTATTGGCAAAGCTATTCTTTTAGAAGAACAGCAGTGATACTATTTAACCCATAGCTGAGGGGATAAGAGGGTTCATATCTTTCTCAGGGGTATCGGTTCAAAAGTGTACTTAATAGTGTGACTAGAGTTCGAACTCGCTTACTCCGAGGTCGCAGTCCTGCACATTAGCAACTACGCACGGGAACTCCACCATTTGAATATGGATTGTCTAATCGATGCTGATTTCTCAAAATGTACCTCTGTAGAACGGTAGTAGGATTCGTTTTACTTAATTCAAGCTCATAATATGCCTTCTCAACAGCGAAAGTTTTTTGTTTTGGTTTTTGCGGGGTTTTTTTAAATTCATTTAATGTTTCTATATTTGTCAGTTTTGGAGCTTAATTTTGATTTCCGGTTAGACTTGAAGGCTGAAAATAAAATCTTAATATATCACTGTTTTTCCAAACTTTATTTTATTTTCATTCAGTTGTTCAGAATCTATACACTATGATGTTTGCGAATATCATCATGGGATATCAATTACTAAGAACGCCATCTGGCAGGAATTTGGAAAATTAATTAAAGTCACATTAAAATTGGCAGGATTTCCCGATTTCTTGTTTATTGAAGAGAGGCACGTGACTTTGGGCGTTTATATATGAATATAGGTACACATTCCCCGGACCCAACTCACTTCCCAGTGTGGTATAATGGTTAACAAGCTAATTTCGCAGATCCATTACTGCTGAATAATGAGTTCAATCCTCATTGGATGCCCTATACTTGCGGCCTTGTACAAAAAAACCTAGGCTTAATTCTTTTAAGTTGAGGCACCTTGTATGTTGTAACGGTGAACAGCTACGTTGGGAGATTATGGTTGTAAGATAGATTCTCTCTGATTTCTTCTTACTAAACTATGCTAAGTTTAGTAAATGGTTCCATACTTTGTGTCTACCAAAGAATAAGTTTCAAAAATCAATTTTAAAAAGTATCCAAAATATTGACACTCACGATACACAGTTTTGCAAAGAAGTTTATTATTGAGACTTAGAAGATACAGGGATTTCATTATTTTAAGGGGAACATTGTACAATCAAAATGAATATTATTGGTATTAATCCTTACAAAACTCCTCAGGCTAAAAACCCTTCTTACCAAATAGGAAATTATAATACCCTTCTTACCAAAAATAAAATTGCATGAAATTATATTACAGATATAGTTATATTTGGTTTGCTATATCGTAGCCGCCACGGCTACTCAAACCTAAAAATTCCCGGGTTAGAGACAACGCTGAGTCACCCGCGACATCAGCAAACAACAACGTCATGCCAACGTCTACGAGTAAATTTCAGTTGTCAACAGACGAACTATTTTTCGAAATAGATTAATTCTGCCGGCCGTTCGAAAGCAGTTAGTAACTACAGGATGAAATACATTGTATTGAAAAGCTCCTCTTCGAAGTACAATGAGATATTTATTGTTACTTACATTTAAAAGAGGAACTTCCTGTACGCGATAACGCAGAAGCCCCTTCACTCAAACCATAAAAGAAGTAGCCCGCGACTTCTATCTAAACATAACAGTCAGCGACCAAAACAGAGCGGTGGCCGAGTCCACACCCACTTATTCAGGACACACTTGGCCTGACCGTCTTCTCTGATACGTAGATCTGGTTGGGTGGGTCTTGTCTTGGTAGCAGTCGGTTGAGGCTGTCTGGTGCGAGTACCGTCATCCTTGAGCCTCCGGGCCGTCTCCAAGCTCTAACCCTCGCCGGGAGGGTTATCGCCTGGCGCCTCTTTTTCAAGGAATGCCGACGGGGATCAAGGCATTTTTTTAACCGACGGGCGTGTTTGAGCTTCAATCCTGCGCCCAGACCTACCTATAAAAGGGCTTTTGCCATACTCGTCCGGTCATTGGGACGTATGACAAATACCATAGCTGTGGATGAAAGATGTCTATTCCTTTCCCAGCATTCACGGTTAAGGACAGATTCGGGGCCAAATCGCCTCCAGCTTCGGCAGAGCCACCTGCAGGTGGGCAATGATATCACTGAAAAGCATTGCATAGCATTAGACTCTTGGGTTTAATTCAAGTGTTGTATATTGACCTTCGACCCGACCAAACATGCCATTCCAAAGTGATGCACCGGAAGGAAGTGATACATTCCGATGGCAGTTATGAGAAGAAATCGTGTAGGCGGGCTTAGCTGAAAATATGGGACAAGGTAAAATCCCATGGTACACCCATAGACTGATGCACCGGAAGAGAGTGACCTGTGAACTGCATGACAGTTATTTCCGCTTGATGACGATCAAACATGACATTCCAAAGACTGAGTGGGCGATTGAACTATTATATCTCGGTGTAGACCGGAAGTCAGTGAGTTGGAGATCAGATGAGTTCGAGACAAGATGCGGTAGAAAGAACAGCACTCAGCAGAAAGCTGGGCCCCCGGGCCTCCGGTTGAGCTGCCCTGGAGAATAAGAAAGACACAACGCTGATGGCCATAAGAGTGGGGGTCAATATGTTGCAGTTCTCAACAAATAAAGTGAGAGGTATATTTTTCTAAGAACTGTGTCGCTCGTCATTATTATTGCGTCAATATGTATTCGGCATGTACTGGTGTATATATGTATATGTATTATGTGTTTGTATAGTTAATCATGGTCATGGCTATACAACACAACCTATGAGTAGGCATACGTTCCGAACTCACGTAATATATCGAGTGAGTCCAAGTCTAGCTGTAGGCCAATCTGGCTCACATTGTACTAAGTGAGCCGATAACCAACATACCTCCAGTTGGGCCCAAGCCTCGGTTCGTGACCGACCTCCCGCTCCCTAAATCCCCTCTATAAAAACAACCTTGTGTCAAAACCTATCTGGTGAGAGGTAGAGACAAATATCCGAGCTTCATGGCCGGAGGAGAGTTATCTGCTCCTCTCCCAGCAGCGAGCTGCCAAACGTGGAATTAATGCCTCTACCTCCAGCCAGTAGCCGAAGAGGAAACCAACCAATCACAGCTGCGGGCCCAGCACAGCCGATGCCAGCTTCCAATCACCGCTGCTCTCTCTCTCTCTCTCTCTCTCTCTCTCTCTCTCTCTCTCAACAGCCCTTCCCAGAGTTAATTTCAGAAAGTTATAAAACAGCTCTTCTAATGAACTAAGTTCAGAAAGTCTTCTGAGGATCTCCTCTAGTCTCCTCACGACACAACTTTGGAGATACCACGCGACGACGATGCAGCAACCAGCCACACTTGCACCAGACTAGCTCTTGCTTCCCCCAGCAGTAGTTCCTGAACCACCAACCAACACCACCAACAGACCAGCTCCGGCTTCAGCCAGCAGCACTGGTACATGCATCACCAAGCAGCGGACACCTGTAGACCAGCTCCAGCTTTACCAAGCAGCAAAAACCTGCATCACCAAGCAACAGACATCTGCATCACTCCACTCCTCGAGCGACATCTGCTCGGACTAGCATCAGTACTTAGAGGCCTCATCGACACACACCTGGTCAACCGAGGATTGCATAAACCGGGACATCGACAATCCATCCTCCGCAATGGGTCCACATCTTCGACCTTCTTTAGCCCTATCTATGACCTGAGGAGGTGCCAAGTGGTGTAATGGTTATTGTCGCAGGAAATGGACACGGCGATACGAGTTCAAATCCTGGACGAGACTGATTACATTTCACATTGCACTAATACCCTTGGGAAAGGTATGAATCCAATTATTCTCCCTCCAGCTATGGGTAAATAGTAGGGCAGACTAGGTTCTTCAGCCTTGGTGAGGCAACTAGTCTAGGAGAAGGAAAACTCTGAATTCAAACCTGCTAAACTCCGCTTTAAAAAATTGACCTTATGTCATATCCTGTCCGAGCGGAGGGGTTGGGTAAATATGATCTATGACCTGACCATACAACTATACCTACGATCTGAACCAAGTACTGAGATCATCATGATATTCTAGACGCGCTGTCGCCAAGAACTAATAGACAGCTGAGTCTACTATATTCTACTGCACTTCAGAGAATATACGGACATTATCTAGCGACTATGATTATACACCCATACACACGTTTCGTGAACGATTAGCTCAATAAAGACCTGATATTAATCTTATCTATTTGTCTTTTTCATTTGTTCAGTCCTCTGTTAATCACTCACATATAACAATGTTTGCGGGATCGACGCATTTATCGGTCCCGCAGCAGCTATATATTCCTATTTTATTACAGAATTCCAATCATGCTGAGTTTGGTAATAAATAGGTTGGTTGGTTTCTTGGGTTTTATGGCATATGAACCTTTGTAAGTTATTCAACGCCAAATCCATTTTTATGCAAATAATCTGTTCTTTTTAAAACAATTCAGTTTAGCAGAAGTACACAGTTTAAAGGTCAAAAACATTTCTATTTCAAACTATTCATGCAGTTATATGTAAAACAATTCAGTTAAGTGTAAATACAGTTTTAATGTCGAAAAACAGTTCTATTTCAAGTAATTCAGTTAAGCATAAGCACTCAGTTTAAATGTAAGTACGGTTTGTCAAAAACATTCAGTTTACTCAAACAATTCAGTTTAGCATTAACCCATAGATAGGGCCCTATCAGGTGCTACCACTCTGGGCCAGAGTGGACCAGGGAGCAATGGCAATAAAGGGGTACTCCGCATTCCCCAAAGCTCCAGCACTGCTGGAACCTCACCATCAGATTGTTTAGTGTCATATCCAGGACACTCGTTGGGGGGCTCTTACCCCTCTGCAGAGAAGCAGTCAGTGTATTTTACAGCCCCAGCCGACTGGACAAGGTAATAAATAATACCTAACAGTTCCACAAGAAATAATAAAATCATGGTATACATTTTTATAAAAAAAACTGTTCGATATGTATTTATTTATTGGCGATCTTGCATATATTTATTTGTCTGTCTTCTATTAAATCTTTTTATATATAAATCCCAATTCATTTAATTCTATCCCAGTCTTTTTCTTTAAGGGGTGTAATTATTTACGGCCACATGCCTCCCATCACGAAAACTATACAAGTTCGACGAACCAGACACGCAGGACACTGCTGGAGAAGCAAGGGCGAACTCATCAGTGATGTACTCCTATGGACCCCCGCATATGGCCAAGCAAAAGCAGGACGACCAGCTCGAACATACATACAGCAGCTATGTGAGGATACGGGATGTAGCCCTGAAGACCGGCCAAAAGCGATGAATGATAGGGTGAAGTGGCGAGAGAGGGTCAGGGATATCCGTGATAGCGGCACGACATGATGATGATGATGATGTATTGTATGCAATAGAGAACGAGATAAAGAAAGACCTACATGCACGCGCATGCGCATAAGTATCGGCTGGGGATTTTCAGAATTTAAATCAAGAAACAGAAATTCGTTTTCTCATGACACAGGAATGAGTAAGCTATGACACATGTAGCTAAATCAGTTATCTAAAAAAATATTTTCTTATATATTTTTCAGTGCGGATATCCGCAGTGAAAGCCGTAGTCGAACATGAACAAACGAATATCTAACCTTGAAGCGGGTGTGTCTGGTTATTGGCCTTCGTGAACATTTTCCTACATCTAGATTAACACAGCCCTTTCAAGATCATGTGTCGAGCTGTTTCGTACAAAAATTGATGTCGAAAGTTTTTTTACAGTACGGATGGAATTAACACTAAGCAACAAAAATATCTGCGGTGTTTCCGAATCTGCACTCAGAATTGTCCAAGCACGGCAGGAATTCCAAAGAATGGATCTTCCAAAACATTGCGGTCACAATACACACACACACACACACACACACACACACACACACACACACACACACACACACACACAAACACACACGAAATATATATATACAAGTGGAGGTGCCCGTGGTGTATCCTCGCAGGAAATAGACACGGCGACACGAGTTCAGATCCTGGACGAGACTGATTGCATTTTACATAGCACTAATACCCTTGGGAAAGGTATGAATCCAATTATTCTCCCTCCAGCTATGGGTAAATAGTAGGACAGACTAGGTTCTTCAGCCTTGGTGAGGCAACTAATCTAGGAGAAGGAAAACTCTGAATTCAAACCTGTTAAACTCCGCTTAAAAAATATTGACCTTGTGTCATATCCTGCCCGAGCGGAGGGGTTGGGTAAATATGGTATATATATATATATATATTGCCCGCATTTCTTCATTGATACATATTTCACTGAATATAATAGACATTTTTTGTCGACATAGTTTTTTGTTAATCCTTTCAAATTGCCATATCGATATACGGCGGGAATTGGTTGATAAACCTTCCATAATCAGTTATTTCCCAAGTACTTTCTGCCCAACTTAGGGCCATCATTAGAGGAGGATCCTAATAAAAAAATAAAACTTATCATATATTATAATCAATTTAAAACCTCCAACTTAGTCATTAAAAACAATTCCTCTCCCTCAATTGGAGTTTTGCAAACAAAAACAAAAAACTAACGCTATGTATTAATTTAAATGTCCTTTAGGAGATTGAATCTCTGAAAACAACAATATATACGTCGGTTTAACCACAACTACCCTATTGAGAAGACTTACAATTCTCCTTTCAATATATACATATACATATACATATGTATATATATATATGCATATATATATGTATACATATACATACATATATATATATACATCTCTCTCTATATATGCATATATATATATAAATATACATATATATACATATATACATATATATACACATATATATATACATATAAACACACATATACATATATACATATGTATACATATATATATATACATATAAACATATATATACATATATATATAGGATATATATATACACATATATATATATATATGTATATATATATATATATATATATATATATATATATATATATATATATATATATCATTGTCCTAATGAGCAGGATGTTCGTGTGTGGTCCGGAAGATCAGGGTTCCACTGCTGGTCGAGTATATATATATTCGTCTATTATGTTTACAAATGAAAACTTTTTTCTTCGTGGTGCAGTGATGATGATAATTTGTTTTGCAACACATCGCGACTCATAAATCCAAGAGACAACCTCAAATTTGCTGCGTGGCGCATGTATCTTCACACACACACATACTAATTATCACTTATACGACCACACACACTAACACACACATACTAATTATCACTTATACGACCACACACACTAACACACACATACTAATTATCACTTATACGACCACACACACTAACACACACATACTAATTATCACTTATACGACCACACACACTAACACACACATACTAATTATCACTTATACGACCACACACACTAACACACAAATATCATCTACACAAATACACATGGGGTGTCCTCGTGGTATAATGATTAAAGCGATGGGCTGTGGAATTGTAGTCATGCTATTATGTCCCCTTTCGGACAAATATCCTTGGGAAAGGTATGAGCCCCTTATCCTCCTAGTTATGGGTTAAATAGTACCACCCTGGTTATTCTAGAAGGATGACTTTGGCATTAAATAATCCACAAAGGCTGAGATGCCATTAAACAAAGAAACCGAACAAAGAAAACTAAACACACTCGCAAACACACACACATAATGAGTTGTACGCAATCCCAACGTTCTTTTGACTGTATTTTTCGATTTTTTTTCGATTTCTCCAATATCTTTCTTTGTCTTTATAAGACGATATGAAACCTGTAGTCGCAGACAAGCTTTCATGCCACTAAATATATCTAAAAACTTATTCATATTTACTTATATATAAAAACGTTTGTTGTAGGTCCAAAGAAAAATAAAAGATATTTTGAAATAGGTAGGTCCACGAAGAGATTTATATTTTTTAAAATTTATTTATTTTGTTCTTAGAAGAACAGTAGTGGTACTATTTTACCCATAGTTGGGGGGATAAGGGAGCTCATACCTTTCCCAAGGGTATTTGTCCAAAAGTGAACGTAATAGCGCGACTGGAGTTCGAACTCGCTTATATACATATGTATTGGCCTAGTTGGTTGAGCGTTCGCCAATGGTCCGGGAGACCGGGGTTCAATCCCTGGTCGAGTCATACCAAAGACTTTAAAAATGGTACTTGATACCTCCTTGCTTAACACTCAGCAGTATAAGGTACATACCAAGTGTAAAGTGGAGCAATCCAGGGAAAGGAGTAGCGCCCTTCCCTACATCTCAGTGTTGTAGCTATTGAAAAGGGACCCTTCAGATCACCCTCGACTACGGTGGCCAACCTTACTACTTATATACATAGTTTTTCAGTATTTCAGAATAACTCCTTAGTTGAAGAAATCCATGATTAGGAATTATACCAGTTGCTTAAGAATAGTCATTGGTTTTATTTTTTTCTTGGGCACCGAACAATAGACTTCTTTATTTACCCAACCACTCCACCATGAATAGATTGCAACACAAAGTCATTTTTTAAAATGAAATACAACTTGTTTGAATGTAGTTTTTGCTTCTCCTACAAGGTCAGAGAACCCAACCCAACTATACGTGGGGTAAGTTATGAATTTATACCTTTCCCAAGAGCATTAGCATGAATTGAAAGGCAAACAGCCTCCTCCAGCATTTGAACTTTGGTCACCGTATTTATTTTCTATAACATTTCCTATGACATTACTTCAGACGTTCCTCGGATTGTCTTGTATCCTTATCCAATGTATTGCCAGAGTAAGCAGACCTTGGTAAAAAAAAAATTTATTGCGATGTATCTCGACAGAATTTTCAGGACAATCATTATTTTTATTGTCGAAAAAGGACCTGAAAACTCGAGTTCAAATCCTTGACGAGGCTGTTTGCATTTCACATAGCTTTAATACCCTTGGAAAATGTATGAATCCCAGCATTCTAACCATTACCAAATATCAATTAATTGTAGGACAGTCTGGTCTTTTTAACCTTGATGTAGAAACCGGTCTAAGAGATGGAAAATCTCTGAATTAAAACCAGTTTGACCTTGTGTCACATTCTGCTCATGCAACCATTGTTTTTATTATTTTCATTTTTGTTTCTTTACTTCTTGATTCACTATGCGAGGATCAGGAGATGAATTTAGCCTCTGTCTTTGTTCCAATTATTAAAAGAAAAAATTTCATCAACGATCTACCAGACTCAAGTAGGACAATTTTATCGTTCTAGAAAGTATCTAACAGTCAATAATTTTTTAGATATACAAAAGAAACAACATATTCTCGCTTGGATTGAATATTGTTCTTATATCTGAGTCGTAAGTTCTTTTCAGTTTATTTTGTCTATTTTGGATTAGGTGCAGAACCGGTTACATAGCCTTGTAGAACTGTATCCTTTCTTGTCACTTTAGTCTCATTCCTATCAGCGAAATTTTGCCAGTTTGTCCATCTTCTATTGTTACTTTTATGGATGAGTAACATTCATTTGGTTCTGACAATCCGAAAGTTTCCAGTAAGAACCGATTTTACTGTATAAAGAGCAAATTATCTGTTCTTTATGAATCCTCCCCACAACTGACTTATGTCTAATTCCAACAAAGCAGAACGACGAGGTATCCAATGAGAATCGAACACCCGAACAATGGTCTGTTTGTCAAGCTTGCACTAAATAAATGCAACGTATTTGTAAAGCCTTGAAGAAGATATCGTTTTGTTAGTGGTAATGAATACAAAAACAATATATACAACATTAGAAATTTTATTGCAGGGGCAAAACTAAATAAAAAAGAGAATAGATAAAAAAAATGAGATACAAAACGAGTGAATTAAGGTGTGTATGTTGTAATGTCCTTTATGGCACATACTTGTCTGTGAAGTTTCTAAGAGATATGGAAGTTTTTAAGAGATTTACATGTTTGTGAAGCCTTCCTTTAGTTATTGGTTGCGTGGAATTATAGTGCTGCCAGTATGTATTTTCCGAACGTCTCTGCTACAAGCAGGGTGTGACACAAGGTCAATTCTTAAGCGGAATACAGCAGATCTTAAACTAGAATTTCTCTTCTCTTGGATTGCTTAAAGCCGAAAAATTCAGTCTTTATTTTACCCATAGCTGATGGATTCCTACCCTTTTTTTCCCCCGGGGGTGGGGTGGGGGGACATTAAGGTAAAAATGAAACGCAAATGGCCTCATCAAGGGTTTGAACTCGGTTCGTCGACTTCATTTCTGAAGACGATAAACGTTTTGCCAACATCAGCCTGTAAGTATGAAAGTGAGTTTAAGGCATATGTTGTGTCTTATTGTGTAGCGTCGTGTTCCGTGCGCCCAAAATACGCTGGTAGCTAATGTCCCTGTCTCGGAAGGATGAGACAGATATTTGCTTTTAGGTCATTCTTTGAATGACAAGGTTCTACTCTTATATGTTTCCCATTTACTGGTCATTAGTAAAAGTCTTTTTGCAGACAAGGGAAGTACTCTCACTAGCTTGCTAACGAGGGAAGGAACAGTCTCAAAAGTCAAGCATGGCTTAGATTTGATACAAGGACTCATTTATGATTGGTTTGGTTTGATTTGGTTTTACGGCATATCAACCGTTCTGGGTTATTTAATACCAAATCCATTTTATACATAAAACTGTTCTATTTCAAATAATTCAGTTTAACATAAGTACGCAGTTTAAATGTCAAAATAGTTCTATTTCAAAAGATTCAGTTTAGCATAAGTGCACAGTTTAGTTCTATTTGACCCATAGATAGGACCCTATCAAGTGCTACCACTCTTGGCTAGAGTGGACCTGGGAGTGATGCCAATGAAGGAGTACTCCACATTCCTCAAACTCAAGCATTACTGAAGCCTCACCATCAGATTGCTGAGGGAGTCGTATCCCTCTTCAGAGATGCAGTCGGTGTATTCTATTGCCCCAGCCGACTGGGCCCATGACCTTGAATGAGACCTTGTAATAAATCCTGTGTGACGCAGTTTGAACTTGATTTCATGTATGACGCAGTTTGTGTGGATTGAATTCACTATTCAGTAGTAATTGATTTGCGCTGTGGAATACACCGACTGCATCTCTGCTGGGAGGTATGACCCCCAACCCCAGCGAGTGTCCCGGAAGTGACACTAAACTACACCTGACGGTGAGGCTCTGGTCCTGGAGCTTTTGGAAATGTGGAGTACCACTTCATTACCATTACTCCCAGGTCCACTCTGACCCGGAGTCGTAGTACCTGTTAGGGTCCAATCAATGGATCAAATAGAACTGTTTAATGACTTAGATGTGAGCAAACAAATGACCTTTGAATTGTTCGTGTTACATAGCATTACATGAAACAATTTAACTGTGTGTAAATAAAACTATTTGTGTTGGATAGCAAAATTGAAACCATTTACCTGCGCAAAAAATGATTAATATTTAATAGAATTGTTCGTGTTAAATAGCAATACTTGAAACGATTGAGATGTGTGCAAACAAATGATTAATGCTAAATAGAATTATTCATGTTTGATTGCAATATTTGAAACCATTTAACTATGCTCTGACTTGTTTAAAATGTTACCCATAAACTTCGTTTACAAATTATATATATATATACATATATACATATGTATGTGTGTGTGTGTGTGTGTGTGTAAACAGATTTGGCATTAAATAGTCTACAAAAGTTGATATTTCATAAAACCCAACCCACCTGATTTGCGAGACAATCTTGTTAACTATGATGTCACAAAGAGGAGTCCATTGTTTCGATATTGTATCGGAGATTAGCAAAATGAGAAAATACATCAAATTATTTACAAAAGAAAAGAAAATGAATTCTTAAGTGAAGTCAAGTTTGCCCCAACCAAACCATATGATTAACAAAAATAATGTTCTTTGTCTTTAGAAGCCAAGCAGCCAGTATTTCTGCCGCCATCGACAAGTAAGTGTATTTGAATTTCAATTGGGGACTCTCGATTACAACATGTTAAATAAACTGTTAAATAACAGAACACATTTTACATTTCCAGATATTTTTCAGCTAGGATCATAGAGTGTGTATACGTTGGGAATACAGAAGTGAAGGATCCAGGACTGAACGTTAAGACTGGAAATACTGTCCAGTATTTGCATTGGAGAATCAATCGTTGTAGACGTTTAAAAATAATTCTTAAATATCCTACTAAAACCAGTTGTTTCTATTTGCTGAATCACATAAATCCCAGGCTACTTTCAGTATCTGTTGTACCAAAATGGTCACTCATTTAAATTGTAAACGGGTGAATTGCTGCTTAACTTCGGTATAAAGAGTTATTAAGTCAACTCGGATACGTTGGACCTGAAATAGAATAATCTAAAAAAGGACACATTTTCTCAATATACCACGTGGTGCCTTCAACAAGTTTCCAGACTTTTTTGTACAGACTTTTAAAATTGTCGTAGATTCTTGAAAATTAACTATGTTATTACTATACATCTTATGAGATGACTGACCAATTTTTATGATTTCAGCTTCAAATGAACAGCTACAGCAGCAATTGGAATACACCCTACTAAGCCCTGATTGTCACAGCTGGTGAATTTCTAAAATGCAATCTGGACGTGACCACACTTTAGAAGAATGATATGCAATAAAATTCTGTTTTAAACTTGGAAAAAATGCCACAGAAATGTATGAAATGCTTCAGACTGCTTTTGGAGCATCTTGCATGAATCGAGCATTAGTTTTTTAAGTGGCATAAGAGATTCATGGAAGCCAGGGAATCTGCGAGGGATGATGAGAGGTGTAGGAGGAGTAAGGAAGTCAATACACCAGAGTTGATTGGCCAAAGGGTTAGGATTAGGGTTACTATGTTGAGGTTTTAAGGGAGTTCAGCAAGAGATTCCTAGGGAAGAGGCCAGCACTCTTCAAATCGGGTCAGTGGCATTTCCACCAGGACAATGCACCAGTCTACAACTCAATCTTTGTCACAGACTATTTGACCAAGATAGGCATCAAGACAGTTCCTCATCGTCCATATAGTCCAGACCTTGCTCCCCGCGACTTTTGGTTATTCCCTAAGCTCAGAGGATGTCGTTATGAGACAATTGAAGAGATGAAAGAGGCTGTGACGAAGGTCATTGACACGCTCACACAACAGGACTTCCATGGGGCCTTCCAGAAGTTGTTGGTACGGTACAACAAGTGCATTGCAGCCGGAAGAGACTACTTCGAAGGTTACTAGAGTTTCATGTGTGTACTATCAATAAAAGTGTCCATACGAAAAAAGTCTGGAAACTTATTTAATGATCATCGTATGTGACATCTCTTGTTAGATTACGGAGCCGTAACATTGAACTTTTTAAACAAAAAAAACGATACGTAGTTTTCTTTTCTTTAAAATCAAAGACGAAAATTATAATATATAATATTATGATTTAATTATAATATAATCATAATTAAATTATAATATCATGATATATAGTATAAACAATAATAATGATTATAATAATGAGGATGGAGGTGCCCGTGGTGTAATGGTTATCGTCGTATGAAATGGACACGACGACACGATTTCAAATCCTGGACGAGACTGATTGCGTATTCATAAACTTCTTCGGGTCACCATTCACAGAGTCTCCCTGAGCAATGGGAGAGTTACTTAGCGCTGACCATCTCGTCTCTTAGTAATATGTGCCAGGTTGTACTGGGTTATATGGTATTACTAACAAGGAACAATCCTTGAACTAACTTAAACAATCACCACTCTGACTCGACGTGGCTAGTTACTCTATCATGCCAACTCGTTGTTAGGGGGTTTTGTATTCAGGGTTTTCCTTCTGGAGCTACAAGGTTAGAGAGCTCAATCTGCCTGACTGTTCACGCATAACTGAAATTGACTTGAAAATTTCACTTTCTAGCCCTTCAGTACAGATACAGTTTAGTGTTATACCCAGGGCACTTTTTTGAGGGGGGAGGGGAGGATCTTAATTGAGGTGGTTGCTTGGTTGGTTTTTTACGCTATGTCAATCCTTGTTGGATTATTTAATACCGAAGTCAGTCTTTTTAAAGCAATTATATGGTTTCAAGTAACTAATGATAATAATCACTTGTATACTATAATAGCTTCCTGTAACAATTCTTAATTCTAATAATTCATAAACAAATGTTTTCAAGTTTCTATTCCTGTTCAATAATATAAAAAAAATCTCTAATTTGCGCAGTTATATGGTTTTAAGTAACTATTCATATTTACAGCCCAGCCGGCTAGGGCTGTAGAATACAAGGACTGCTTTTCTGCAGAAGGGTAAAACCCCTGCCACCAATGAGAGTCCTGGATATGACATTAAGCCATCTGATGGAGAGGCTCCAATCCTGGAGCTTTGGGGAATGAGGAGCTCCCCATTATTGTTGTTACTCATATGTCCACTCTGGCTCAGAGTGGTAACACCTGATAGGACACTATCAATGGGTTAAATAGAACTGTTTGATCTTTAAACTGTATGCAAACAAATCTTATGCTAAATTGAATTGTTTGAAATAGAACTCTTTGATCATTTAACAATGGGCAAACAAATAAAAAACATTTAATTGAATTGTAAGTGATACATAGCACTACTTGGAACCATTTAACTCTGGGTAAAACAAATGGGTTATGTTGAATAGAATTATTAGTGTTGAACAGCAATACTTGAAACTCTTTAACTGTGTGTCTTAATTGAATTATTGGTTTGGTTTCTTTGTTTAATGGCATATCAACCTTTGTACGTTATTTAATGCCAAAGCTATTCTCCCAGAAGAACAGTAGTGGTACTATTTAACCCATAGCTGGGAGGATAAGGGTGTTCATACCTTTCCCAAGGGTATTTGCCCGAAAGTGAAGGTAATAGCGCGACTGGAGTACGAACTCACTATGATTTTGCCGTCTAACATAAAGGGATAAGGGGGTTCATGCCTTTCCCAAGGGTATTTGCCCGAAAGTGAATGTAATAGTGCGACTGGAATACGAACTCGCTTACTACGATTTCGCAGTCCATCGCTTTAACCATTACACCACGAGGAGGACACCCCCTTGAATTATTGGTATTATATAGCAAAATACTTGGAAACATTTGACTGCATGCAAATGAATGAATAGTGTTCAATAGATTAATTAATTTTGAATATTAATACGTGTAACCACTTCATTGTCTGCAAACAAATGATTTATAAAGAATAGAATTATTTGTGTTAGATAACAATAATTGAAATCATTTAACTGTGTAGGAACAATAGCAAAATTAATGTGCAAACAAATTAGTTCTAACTCATTTAAAAATGAAATTACTTCCAAACTATTTACTTAAAAATTATAAGTGTATCCATTTAACTGTGTGCAAACAAATGATTAATTGTCAAGAGAGTTATTCGTATTTGGTAGCCATACTTGAAACCATTTAGCAGTGCAAAAAATGAACTCAGGATCGTTTAAAAATGTTATCAACAAAATGTGTTTACTAGTCGTATATTTTTAGAAATATATGTATAAACAGAATTTAGCATTTAATAACCAACAATAGTTGATATGCCATAAAACCCAACCCAACCATTGCCTAGTCGGCTGGGGCTGTAGAATACACTGACTGCACCTCTGCAGAGGGGTAAGACCACCCCACCCCAACGAGTGTCCTGGATATGACAATAAACAGTCTGATGGTGAGGTCCCAATAATGCTGGGGCCTTGGGGAATACGGAGCACCCCTTCATTGCCATTGCTCCCAGGTCCACTCTGGCCCGATGTGGTAGAACCTAGTAGGTCCCTATCTATGGGTTAAATAGGACTAACAGCATACTTATGATAAACTGAATTATATGATTAAACTGAATAGCTTGAAATAGAAATGTTTTTGACTATTAAACTTGACTTACATTTAAACTGCGTGCTTATGCTAAACTGAATTATTTGAAATAGAACTGTTTTGTGACATTGAAACTGCATTTACACTAAATTGAATTGTTTAACATAGAACTGTTTTGACATGTAACTGTGTGTAAACAAAATCTCTACTTATACTAAACTGAATTAGCTGAATTAGAACTGCTTGACAAAACTGAATAGCTCGAAATTGAAATGTTTTTCACAATTAAACTGTACTTACATTTAAACTGCGTGCTTATGCTAAACTGAATTATTTGAAATTGAACTGTTTTTGACATTGAAACTGTACTTACACTAAACTGAATTGTTATATATAACTGCTTGATTAGTTTGAAATGGAAATATTTTTGACAACTAAACTGTGTACTCATGCTAAACTGAATTGTTTTAAATAGAACTGATTATTTACATAAAAATGGATTTGGCGTTAAATAACCTACAAAGGTTGATATGCCATAAAACCCACCAAACCAAACCAACCCAACCAAACCTGATTCTAATAATACGCACAAAATCGATAGTTTAAAGTATTTCAATTAATTATATAGTTTTAAATAACTAGCAATAATCGTTTGTAAAAATGATAGCTTCAAATAACTATTGTTTTTGTTTTGTTGTTTGGTTGTTTAATGGTGCATCAACCTTCGTGGGTTATTTAATATCAAAGCTATCTTTACAGAAGAACCGCAGCGGTAGTAGTAGGGATAAAAGAGTTCCAACTTTTCCCAAGAGAATTAGTCCGGCTGGAGTTCGAACTCACTTACTTTGATGACCCACACATTTGCCATTACGCCATGAGGACTCGCCAATGAAATAACTAGTCTGAATACAAATGATTACACATTGTCATATGGTTCTAAGTATTCTTATCAAATACTAATAATTTTTAAATATATCTATTTGATCCGTAGATGGGACCCTAACAGGTACTACAACTCTGGGTCAAAGTGGACCTGGGAGTAATGGCAATGACTACACTCTTTCGAGCGTTTTAGTACGGATGTGGTTTAGTGTTATACCCAGGACATTTTCTTTAGAGGAAAGGGTTTTACTTGTCTCTAGAGGTTACTGTCAGCATATTTTTAGCTCTACGGACAGCGTGAATGAAGAGATGGATTCATGCCTTTCCCAAAGGCATCAACGGGAAGTGAAAAGATAAAAGATTATTAATCTACTTAATTTGAAAGATAAAATCCACTTATCCAATAAAGAGTCGTTAAATTATGCGTATGGGAGTGGGCATCTGGGGGTTTCCACTCTCCACTGCTTTTATAACGATTACTTTTTCCTTCCTGTAAAAACCACATGCAATTATAAGTTATGTAATAATTCACTTTAATGGCAAAAGAAAAAAATAATGTGATCTTAAGACTGGAAATACTCAAGAGCATGGGATAGTCAAAGGTGGTACATTCTTCAAAAGGTTTTAAAAGAACACCATACAAAAACGCTGTAGTTATTTACTAAGTTTGGGCACCTTGCATAGTCTAATGGTAAGCTAGCAAACGGGACATTGTTGGAGAGTTTTATTCTCATTGAGTGCTAGATACTTCTGACATTGCTTAGTAAAGCTTTATAAATAATCATTTACAAAAATTTGTCAAGTCTGGCATTGTCCTTTTACAGCCTTGGATCTCAGATAATTTTTGTCTATGCCTTATTTCTTGACTTTGGACAAAAATTGCATCCCCAGACTTCCAACTCTGACATTCAGAAAACGTATCGAAATCATGTAGATATTTATTTTCATAAAATTTAATCTTGTTCGCTTGCTTGTGAGACCGTTTTCTTTTTTTACAAAGGGTTTTGTTCGTGGTGCAATCGACTATGCCAACGTTCCGTTTTACATAAAGTCTATTTCTCGAATTATTCTGCGAGTTTTTCACACCAGTTTTAACAGAAATCTATATTTTTCTTTTATTTCTTTACCTCTTTTAGAAGTGGTTGGTCTATATATAAAGGGGGTGTCCTCGTGCTGTAATTGTTAAAGCGATGGACTGCGGAACCGTAGTAAGCGAGTTCGTACTCCAGTCGCGATATTATGCTTACTTTCGGGCAAATACCCTTGGGAAAGGCATGAACCCACCTTATCCTCCCAGCTATGGGTTAAATAATATCACAACTGTTCTTCTAGGAGAATGACTTTGGCATTAAATAACCCACAAAGGTTGATATGCCATTGAACAAAGAAACCAAACCATCTATATATAAAAGGTCATTTGTTTCTCAAATTCTTCTGACAACCTTTCCGTTCTTCTGGAAATAGCCCTGACTTTTAAGAGAGTATTTGATTTCTTCTCTTATTTGCGCAGTTAGGATTATTCACGTCATATGTAAACACGTTATTGGTCTATAGTTGCTTGGAATGTTTTTTTGGGTGGGGGGATTGCTTTCTGGATCATAGTAGTTTTTCCTTGTAACGTACATTCTGATATACTTGCTTCACGTTGGTAGGAACTTAATCTCTTGTGGATGGATTTCAACCTCCGAACCTTCTTCAATTCCTAGGAATTCTTTTTTCGTGTTATAATCAGCTAGAATACTCAGAAGAGTCCTGGAGACTTGAGGAGACTTGCTGTCATTTAGACTCGTAAAAAACCACCAGCGTCTACCGAGATGGAAAAAACTCGTTATAATAATGATAATAATAATTTTGCCATTCCAGTGGACCCTGTGTCCGATCTGGACTGAAAGTATTAAAATGTCTCCATCCGCATACTAGGAAGTATTAGAAGCTTTACTTTCATAGCACCGGTTCAACAGAAAATCAACAATCTGGCAATAGGAAATCTTCGGTGGGGGGGGGAGAAATATTATGATATAAGAATAGTCAATTGGACTTTAACTAAGTTAAAACTTAAATGATAAGGAAGTACCGCGTTTTTTGTTTTTGTTTTGTTTTGTTTTGTTTTCACGTACACATGGGAAGCAGCATGATGGACATGTGAACCCTGCAGCTTAACGCTCAGGATTGTAAGTTCGATCGGGGAACTACTGCTACTCATCTATAAGAGTGGCTTCTATAGATGAGAATAAAAACAGCCATCGAAAGATAACCATGACCCACACTCAAACCACATACATAAACCGCATCGCTCTTCGCTCGGGTAAACAAGGGGCGCGTCCTGCTGAGGTTGGAGCCCTGGCCTCAGTGTTCGAAAAATCAGCTACAGAGCTCAAACTCAAACAAAAACTCCTAAAATGCAAACAAACAATACAAATAGCAACATTTAACGTTAGAACCCTAAATAGAATAGGTCAACTACCAGAACTTATCGCATCAGCCGTAGAACATAAGATAGACATAATTTGCATACAAGAACACCGATACACGCACACCGAAGATATCAAATATCCCCAAACAGGCAATGGATGGACGCTGGCCACTGTATCAGCTTGGAAAAACTCTGTCAATGCCACAGTAGGAGGGGTTGGAATACTTATAGGACCTAAAGCTATAAAAACACTTGATAGCATTGAGAGAATTCAACCTAGGATGATGACAGCCACGTTTAATGGCAACCCCAGAGCAACAATCATCTCATGCTACAGCCCTACCAATATTAGCGAAGAAACCAATCTAGCCACCTTCTAAGATGAGCTATCCTTTCTAGTGCGTAGCATTCCGAAACACAACCTGCTAATCATTGGAGGAGATATGAATGCCCAAATCGGGAAAAACAGACATAACAAATACAGCACATCAGATAGAAACGGACAACATCTAACAGATTTCATGATAGAAAATAGATTAACTTGCCTCAATACAAACTATCAAAAAAGAGAGGGAAAAATATGGACCTGCACATACGCGAACAACAGTAAAACGCAGATAGACTACGTCTTTATAAATAAGAAATGGAAAAACAGTGCGATGAATTGCGATGCATACTCCTCTTTCGAGGGCGTGTCATCCGATCACCGAATAGTCACGGCAAAAATACGACTAAGCCTACGAAAAAACGCCACACGAACAGCCACCACTAAACACTATGACTTGGCCCTCCTTAACAACAGAGATATTAGAGATAAATATGTATTAGAACTAAGAAACAGATTCGAGACACTACAAGAGAAGGAAGAAAAAAAATACCCCAACCGACGAATATGAGAACTTCGTTAACGCACACCTCGAGGCAGCATCAAAGTGTATTCCAACAAAACCTAGAACGAAATATAGAGCCCCATGGGAAACGGAAGAGGTTAGAGAAAAACGTGCACTAGTGAAAGCTGCCTCCGAAAGCTACCGGAAGAACCCAACAATTGCAAATGCCCGAATACTAAAGAAGGCGCAAAAGCAATTAGCAGGCATATATCTAAAAGAACAAACGGAATTCATACAAAATAAGATAGATAAGATTAGAGACTCGGTGGAGGATAGGCAATCTAGGATAGCCTGGCAAACAATAAACGAAGTGAGTGGAAGGAAAAGCACAGCCAAAGCAAAACTGAAAGCGGCAAACCAACAAGAAAGAATTAAACTGTGGAAACAAAATTTTGAAAATCTACTAGCTAACCCTCCGAACATTACGCAGGAACCGATCACCAGAATTATCAGTAAGCAATTAGACATTAAACTATGGCCGTTCACTAAAGAAGAACTCGACTCGGTTCTTAGAAAAATTAAAAATAGAAAAGCTGCAGGGCTTGACGAGATTTCCCCAGAAGTGTGGAAGACGAGACAATTTGACGACATACTGCTCCGACACTGCAACGCAGTTTATAACCAAAATCCGATAGACAGATGGACGAAGGGATGCATCCCTCCCTTCCCTAAAAAGGTTGACCTCGGATTAGCCAAGAACTATAGAGGTATAACTCTCACATCCATAGCAGCCAAAATCTACAATGCCCTACTACGAAACCGCATAGTACCCCAAATCGACAAAATCCTGAGGAAAAACCAAAATGGCTTCAGAAGAAACAGGTCCACGACCCCACAAATATTGACCATTCGTAGAATCCTAGAAGGCGCGAGGGCAAAAAACTTACAGGCGACATTACTATTTGTCGATTTTACCAAGGCCTTCGATTCCATTCACAGAGGGAAGATGGAACAAATACTACTAGCATACGGCCTACCAGAAGAAACCGTAGCAGCAATAATGATTCTCTACAGAAACACCAAAGTGAAAGTGCGTTCACCGGATGGAGACACAGATTACTTCGACATTGTAGCAGGAGTACTACAATGGGACACGCTTGCCCCATACCTCTTTATCATCTGTCTAGACTACGTACTTAGGACATCGATCGATAACATTAGGGAAAACGGCTTTGAGCTGACAAAGAAAAGAAGCAGAAGGTACCTCGCAAAAACAATTACCGACGCCGACTACGCCGATGACATAGCGATACTAGCCAATACACCCAACCAAGCCGAAACACTACTGCATAGTTTGGAACGAGCCGCTACAGGCATTGGACTCCATGTCAATGCACAGAAAACTGAATTTATGTGCTTTAATCAGAAAGGCAACATCTCCACACTAAACGGAACCTCCCTGAAACTGGTTGACAAATTCACCTACCTAGGAAGCAGCATCTCATCAACCGAAAAAGACATCGACACACGGCTAACGAAGGCATGGACAGCTATCGATAGGCTTTCGATCATATGGAAATCAAACCTGACCGATAAAATGAAACGCAGTTTCTTCCAGGCGGCGGTCGTGTCGATACTGCTGTATGGATGCACTACTTGGACGCTGACTAAACGGTTGGAGAAGAAGCTCGACGGCAATCATACAAGAATGTTGCGAGCAATATTGAACAGGTCCTGGCAGCAACACCCCACACGGCGCCAACTGTACGGCCACCTACCACCTATCACGAAAACTATACAAGCTAGACGAACCAGGCATGCCGGACACTGCTGGAGAAGCAAAGACGAGATCGTAAGTGATGTGCTCCTGTGGACCCCCGCGTATGGCCAATCAAAAGCAGGACGACCAGCTCGAACATTCATACAGCAGCTATGTGATGATACGGGATGTAACCCCGAAGACCTGCCGAAGGCGATGAATGATAGGGAGACGTGGAGAGAGAGGGTCAGGCATATCCGTGCTAGCCGCACGTCATGATGATGATGAGTGGACCACAGTGTTAAAATCAAAGAAAGCGAAATGATAAAAAAATACTTATGTCTTGGCAGGGGCGCCTAGACTAGCAAACCTTCACAAGTGAGTTCGAGTCACATTGGCCTTGTGCCACATCTAAGCAAAAGGCTCAGTAAATTACTATTTATGTCTTGGCAGAAAACTGAAAAAGCAGTGGAATATAAAGATGACAGCGATACATTTATAGTTGTTGCTCTTGGAATTGTTTCCAATGGCTAGGAAAAGGGACTGGAGGAATTGGAATTCAGAGGAAGACTATACAGCCCACAGCTGTGTTAAAATCAGCTAGAATCCCGGAGACCAGAGGAGACTTTCTGTCATTCAGATTTTAGTGAAAGATACCAGTAAAAACTGGTGTAAAAAATAATAATAATAATAAAAGGTGATCTACTGGGGGATGTGCAAGAAATTTAAATTTGACCATACAAACAAGTGGTATATGCACAACTCAGCACCTGTCCTAGAAAATTACACACATAAACTCCTATGGGACTTTGACATACACACGGATCACCTAATCTCGGCCAGAAGACCAGATCTAATAATAATGAACAAAAAAAAAAACAAAAAAAAACAAAAAAAAAAACAAACTACTATATGAGCACTTACGAAGAAAAATTGAGGAAATAGTTGATGATATGAGCTGGACATGGCTACGCAAAGGAAACCTAATGGGAGAAACCAAATCATTATTAATAGCAGCCGAAAATAACCCCATAAAAGAATAAATTACATGAAATCTAGAATAGATAAAGACTCAATTGCAAAGTGTACGCTATGCAAAGAAGGTGGGAGAGAGAGAGAGAGAGAGAGAGAGAGAGAGAGAGAGAGAGAGAGAGAGAGATTACATAATACGTGAATACAGCAAAGAGACGCAGAAGGAGTACAAAACCAGACATGATTGGGTAGGGAAGGTAATCCAATGGAAATTGTGAAAGCGACTAAACTTTAACCATGCACAGACTAGAGTCTGTCCCGGAGAGCGAGACCCACAGAATTCTTCGGGGTTTTGAGATACAAACAGATCACCCAATCCCGGCCCGAAGACCAGATCTTGTTTTAGTTAATAAAAAGAAAAGAAGAGCATGTCCACAACTTGTCTCGTCTGTCTCAGCAGATCAATAAGTAAAAGTAAAAGAAAGAGATAAACTTGATAACTACCTAGACCGTGTTAGAGAGCTGAAGAATCTATGGAATATGAAGGTGACAGTCATATCAATCATAGATGGAGTCTACGGAACAATCCTGAATAACCTGGAAAAGAGACTAAGGGAATTAAAAAGCCAAGGAAGAATTGAGACTGTCCAGACTATAGCTCTGTTGAAGTCAGCTAGCATACTTAGAAGAGCCCTGGAGATCTGAAGAGACTTGCTGTCACACAGACTTCAGTTAAAACTACTAGTAAGAACTGGGGTGAAATGAATAAATGAATAATAAAAATAAGTTGTGGCTAATGTATTGGACTGCGACATCGTAGTAAGTGAGTTCAAACTCTAGTCGTACGTTCACTTTCGGACTAATACCCTTGGGAAAGGCATGAACTCCCTTACTCCCTTGCAATGAGTAAGACAGCACCACTACTGTCTTTCTACGAGGATGGCTTTGGCATTAAATAACCCACGAATGTTGATATACCATAAAACAAAGAAGCAAAACGAATTATTTTATACAGGAAGAGGTTGTTGTTTTGGCGACACCAATTTAATGCAGAATCTAGACTCGTACAAACAAACAGACTGACACAGCAGATTTATATAGAGAGATGTAAATACATTGCTAATGATTTTATTAAAGAAATATATTGAATATTCTAATTTTATGCAAGAATAAATTGAATATTGTAATTTTATAATAGAAATGTATTGAAAATCTCAAAGAAAAGAATCGTCAGTGGTCATAAACTTATGCCATTATTACTAACAGAATATGGTTATTATACATATAATGTGGTACGTCAAACACTGCTGGAGAAGCATGGACGAACTCTTAAGCGACGTTTTTTACGGACTCCTAAATGTAAAAGTGGCTGTGTTGGCTGATCAGCAAAGACTTACATTTCTCTTACAGACTCCTAAATGTAAAAGTGGCTGTGTTGGCTGATCAGCAAAGACTTATATTAGCTCTATAAAGAAACATGATGCAGTTTAGAAGACTTGTGAGAAGCGATGGAAGATAGGGAAGGATGGTGAAAAAGTCAGGGAACTATGTGCTGTCAGTACGATTTGATAATGATGATGATATATGATATAAATATATAGCTAAATGTTTCACTGTATCGAAAATCAATACGTAAGGGATCATGAATGGCCAGGAATTAATACAAAAGTTATTGTCAGAAAATAATTATTATTTTCGCAAAACTAATTTCTCTTTTCGTGCTGTGATTTTTTCATCGTTGGATTGTACAAATTTCACTTTAATATTAACTTGAGTTCTTGAGCGAGCAAGATCGGAAGGCAGATGTATTGTAGGTCTTTATTTTCTTCTCTGTCTTTCCTCTTTTATGAGTATATAAATATCATCCCCAGTTTTACACTTCTTACATTCCAATGTATGTAAGAATGGGAGTCTTAAAAAGAGTGGAGTATCAAGTGTGAAAGGTCGGAAGGTAGACGTGTAGTCGGTGTCTCTTTTCTTTTCCTTCTTTTTTCTACGGACATTTGTAACCTAGTCCAGCGACTGACATGTCCAGTAACATACTTTTTAGGTAGGAGGCGTGTGTAGAAAAAAAGAAAAACAAAACAAAGCAAAATAAAAAAAAAACTGACCCGACAAGCCAACAAAGTTGCTTGTGTTTCACTTTTGTATTAACATCCTTATTTTTTTTCTCCAGCTAGGGGAAAATAGTGCATCCTGGGCTCTTTAGCCTTGGTAAGGCAACCGGTCTACAAGGAAAAACTCTGAATTCAAAACCAGAGGGTGTGGGGCTAGCAACTCAACTCCAAAATTTTTACTGACTACTAAACAACAGAACCATCACAGATGTCAAATTTGGCTGTGTCCCTAATGCTCTCAAGCGCACAAGACATAAAAAAATCAAACAAAGAGGTGATGTTTTAATAAAAATTTTACCATTTCTTCATCCTGCCAATTAAAAAAGAATTTCGACATATTTCTAATTCTTAAAAAGATGATAATTAACTTAAATCAATATAAACAAAACTTTTTCTCAAGAAAGTTTGCATATAACTCACAGTTAAAATAAATTTTATCATAATTTAAAAAAAAAAGTTCTTTTAGATTTCATGAAAAAATCATACGAAAATATTTTTTCATTTTTTGGAGATCATAAGCAAAACTTAAAAATAGATTAAAAACAATTTAAATCTAAAATTCTTTATTTTCTGTTCATTCAAAATTTTATCAGAAGTGAAATTATAAGTGCAAACTTCATTAAAAATATTTAAAAACAACAAAAAAAATCAATGTCTCTCGTCTTAAATTTCTTAAAACGATTTTAAAAATGATTTTGCAGATTTTAAATATCATTTTTCATCTTTGTCATTTTGCAGGAAAAGTTAACTTTGCAAGTCATTATATTCACCGATAATTTATTCCTATATAAAGTACAGTTGCCATCGACGGAACTTTTTTTTAGGGAGAAAGAAATCTATTTTTTAAAAGAAGTGTGTGTTTTTGTGGTTGCTTCCTTGTAGGCCTTCCGTACACCGGAAAAATCTCCCGTTCCACGTCCATTCTTTACGCATGCGCCTAAGCACCATCACTAACATAGTGTTGGACTGAGTGTAGTTGTGTTGTCGGCACAGTCAAAAATATGGGTAAGTTGATCCCTAATTTTTATTTATATATATATATCTTATACGTAATCTTTTTTTCTGTCATCGATCGTGTCACACGGCACTTTTGTTTCTCGGACAAGTCAGCCATTGTCCGTTTTTCGTCTTGTTTTTCTTCGATTTTTAAAATGCGGTTGTTGAGATGAGGGTACTTCGAAAGAAAACTACTACTACTATTATTATTATTATATGGAAGAATTAATTTGCGGGTTTATCCGCTTCTCTCTTGTACGTATTATTAGATTAAAGGGACTTTAAAAAAATATTAAATTATCAGAGAAGACTAGTCAATGCCTTAAAGAGAGTATTAGCTTATCTCCCGTTGGTTTTATTGGGTGTAGTTTAATTAAAACCAATGTAAAATAGTAGTCGTTTCCTTATTTTTTGCTTTTAAGTTATGACTGCTGTGAAAGTCACTTAAATAGAAATCATGCCTTCTCGATATAAAAATTAAAAAAAAAATCCTTTTAAAAAATGTATTTACTATATTTCTCTAATAAAAAGGACCTGTTTTTCTTGTTGTCGCTGTTTTTTTTTTAAATGAAACGTTGCATTTAAAATAACTTTTTCATTCCATTTGTTTGATGTTTATTGTACACAAATAGGTAATTTGTTCATTATTAGGTAATTAATTATTTAATAATTTTTTGTTTTTGTAGGTATATTGATAAAAGTTTCATTATTTATAACCGTGTTCAGAAACTTAAATAAAATCTTTTTTTTTCCCCTTCTAGAAAGGTTGGATAGTTTTTGACAGCTGTTTCTTCTTTTCTAAAAATCATCTCTCTTTTTAAATAACACCGACTGAAATAGTGTACTCTTATTTATTATAATCATCTAACCTTATCGTTTTTCTTTTTTCTTTTTCTCGTTACTTTTGCTTAAGAAAAAGGGCGATATTTAGTCTGAATTGTAGTATTTCTACTTATGGAGTTTATCTTACCTTATGTTCTGATTTTTTTACTATTATCTTCATTGATTTCCTGATATAGATATATATATATATATATATATATATATATTCCTGTATTTATCGTTTTTGCCTGCCTAAGGAAAGAAACACGCAAACCTTTGTGACACATGTTCATTTTTAACACTCCACCAGTCATAAAATGGGAAGCTTACAATATTGATTAATTTATATTGCATTTTTCTAGATTTGTTTCTCTAGTAATTTCACTTTATAATTACAAATTCTGATTGTGTTTCGTCAGAACGAGAATTGTTTTCTCCTCTAAGAAACAGCGAAATAAACTATCTTTGTAAAGCCTTTTTGATTTTTTTAAAAAACATGGTCAAGAAAATGATTTGTCTTTATAGAAATCTAATTCGTAAAACCACTTTATCACCTGGAAGGGTAGAAAAATTACTGAATTTGAATTTATACATAATTAGCTTTTTATCCCTTTTGAAAAAGAAAACATTTTTTATGAGATAGTTTTCTTCCCGGCCTCGGTCCCTTTAATAATTTGTTTTGCATAAAAATAATTATAAGCGAATATTTTGGGAGATATGAAACCCTCTTTAAGAAAATGTCTTAATTTCAATTTATATCCGTTTTTCTCTCTCCCTCGCCTTTAAAAATTTTTTTTTTCATGTGGTTGGTATTTAAGAAAGAACATCTGTTTGTAAAAGTACCCTAACTCATATATTTAGCATTCCATTCGATATAGAAAAATTGGTAATTTTGCAGTCTTTGGTATCAAGGAAATGGCAGGTAAAATGAAGTACAACCACTTCTGCAACTACTTTAGTAGTAGTATTTTAAGCAATGCCATCAATGGAATCTTTTTCTTTTCGTTTTTCTGTATATTTCATTCATTGTTCTCATCATTCGAAGACAATTTTAATATTTTTGGTTTAAGTATTGTAAAGATCTTTGCTTAAAAGAATAAAAATATTGTTATTCACTGGAATATATTGTCGGCACGGATTTCTCCAATTAACAACCAACCCTTTAAAAAAAAAATTCTTGGGTCCATTTATTTCTCACAAAATTCTTTAATTTTTTTTTTTTTTTAAATTTAAATTACTGTTAGGATCTCTTCACCCCATTCACAAAGTAGAATCATTAAATCACGTGTTAACTTAGTCGTAAATAGTCCTGCCCAAAAGCTGATTCCAGCGCCTGTTTTTTTATTCCCTTTACGGATTCCATGAAACTCTTTTTCATTTCTACGTCATGAATGACATTTTCAGAAGAGCACGTAATTACTAATTATCGTATTTTGTTGAGAAACAAACTATTTTATTTCGTCCATTGACAACTAGGTATACGAGTTCGATCCTGCATGGTGACCCACTCAAAATTATGGCCTTGTGCCAAACTAAAATTCTTATAAACACCTATTTATTTAATATTATTTTTTTTATAAGCCTAGAATATAATTAACTACTAAATTCGTATATTAAAGTTGGTAATATCAATTACCTGACTGAAAAGGGGGGTGGTGGAAAATAGACATTACACCAGGTTTGAGTGGGTACCCGAAGTAATTTAGTGATTTATTTTAATTTTACGATATTGATTAATTGCAGTAATAAGGGAAGAGGCATGAACCTGTGACATAATTGGGTGTGGTGGTGCTGATTATATCTGGTTACTTATGGGAGACTATATCTGTAAACTACTAAATCGAGAGTATCATCTTTCAATTAGCAGTTCTATCAGATGGTCATAATGAGAAGAAAATAAAGCAACCAGAAAGTCGTCTGTTAAGTCTTGTTTTTTCTTCTCCTTTTAATGATATCGTATTTACGTCACATCTGTGCATATTCTCACACTCAAGCTGATATATATATATATATATATATATATATATATATATATATATATATATATATATATATATATTCTTTTTTTACTTATTGCTTAAAAAAGATATTTATTCCTCCCTTACCCATTCCTTCTTGTGTCCAACTCAACCCTAAAAAGAATTCATCCTTCCTTTCGCTATATCGTCTATTATTTAGAACTAACTCTGTGACCTTTTCCATCATATTTGTTTTTCATTTTTATATTTATTTTCAATGGATATTTTATTCGTCGTTAAAATATTTGTAGCTATTTTTCAAATTGTTACATTAAACCGCATCCTGTTCATTATTCATAATGATCCCTTCTTTCTCCCGGGAAGATAGCAGTAATTCCCTTTCTTTGCCATCATCATCATCTGGTTGATACAACTGCAGTAGTCTGAAATTGGAATGGAAAAATCCCTTAGCTTTGTCCATAGGTCTTTTTCTTTTTGAATACAAATCTTTCTCACTTCTCGCCGACACATTTTATTTCTATACGAAAACCTTTTTTTTTTTCTTTAATCTTTATTTCATTTTTGGTGGTTCTGTCATTAGGAAACATCAATAAATAAAATTATTGGCTATTTCATTTCTAATGAATTTATTTAATTGGAACGTTTAGAGTAGTTTTGTTTTGATTTAAAAAAAAAATAGTTTTAATAATGGGTTATTAAAATGCACTTTTCGTCCTGTAGATTATATATATATATATATATATATATATATATATATATATATATATATAAAAATAAACACCTATGAATAAAAACAATATTTTGATTTTAGAGAAATATAATGACAAAAAAACTGTTCTTATTTGTTTAGTTTTTACAAGTTATTTTCATTGCTATACAGTTTAGAATGTCTTTTTCAGGGTCACAAAAAAAAAAAAAAAAATCTAAACAAACAACTCTTGTAAAAAAAATCAAATTTAAAAAATTTACGGAATTTAAAATCGGTCGACCAATCAAATTTCGAGTTTGGCGTGACGAGCCACGTAATGGCGGCGGTATAATCAAAATTAGATTTCATTTCACGTGAATAAAATTAGCAAGTGGGGGGGAAAAAGACATTTTTTTTATTGAAATTTATTCCTAGTTAAAAGGGAGAAGGTGTTAGATTTTCAGCATATGTTTATCACATTTGTTGTTGCTTGTTTTTAATATGAGAAACCTGGTGTTACTTCTTGTAATCAAATTTCGTAAATTAATGTATTAAAATTACCATTTCTTCGAATTTTTTTTATTTTTTAGAGTGAAAACAGTATATTTAAATGTACGACTAAATCTTAGTACATTTGACTTTTCTGGCAAAAAAAAAAAAAAAGTATTGGGCAAGGAATTGAGTAAATCTAGAAAATGGGCTTCAAAGAATGGTAGAATATGACAGCACACTGTATAGTCGTTTTCTTTACGCCAAATTTAACTTTAATTATGTCAACTTTTAACCTTATATTTTTGTTCTGAGTGACATAAAAACTGATCTTTGTATTTAAACCTTTCTCTTTGTTTATATTTATATTTTAGTGAAAAAGTTATGATTAGAATTCACTTCCAATATGAAACAAAGTAAAACAAATTTCTTTGTATTTTTATTATTTCAAGATTCAAACTACCCATTTTTATGTTAAAATTTGGTTTGTTCAACCAATTGCAGTTTGAACTTTGTGCCATGATTTTGATTTAACAGAAGAATTCATTCCTCTACTCCAAGCAGCCCAACTTTGAACAAATCACTATTATCCTGAGAATTACAGTGATTTTAAGGATTGAGATCAAATGAATTTTCTTCTGAAACTTTAAAAAAGTTATCTTTTCACTATTCTGAAAATTTTAAATATTCATTAATATTATTTATTAATGATAGTATGACAGAATGCTCAAGTTATTGGAAGGACCAAAAGCCGTAATGAGCACACACTATCATTCCACATTCTGTTGTTCACACATCAGTTTATATGATTAAAAAGAAGAAATGGATGGTTGGTTCTATAACATGTCAACTCTTGTTGGGTTATTTAATGCTGTAATCAGTCTTTTTTAAAAGCTATTCTATAATTTCAAGTAACTAATGAGTTGTTTGTAAACACTCATGGCTTTAAACAACTATTCTTATTTCAAATAATTTACAAGTCCCCAAAATTCACTCTGAATTGTCCAGCAGGACACTTGGCGTAACGATTACGATGAAGACAATAGTTCGAAAACTCTTAATGATGAAAATAATTTACAGTTATATGGTTTCAAGTATTCTTATCTGATATTGATTATTCATGGTTTCAAGTAACTATTTTTTATTTAATAATAATTTGTTTTAACCCACATTTTAAGGATTCCTATCTAATATTAATAATTTTCAAACAGATTGATTAGCCTCATAGATGTGACCTAAACAGTTACTTCAATTTTGGGTCAGTGGGCCTGGGAGTAAAGTTAATGAAAGGATGATGCCACACTGCCTAAACCTCAGAAGTGAAATCTTCATTACTAGATACAGTTTAGTATCATACTTAAGATATTTGTTTTGTTGGAGGTCTTATCCCTCTACAAAGGAAGTTATTAGTTTATTATAGGTGAAGAAGAATTTGAGAAAAATCCCAAATATTTTCCAGTTTATAGAAATAGTTACATGGTTTTGAAATTAGTGTTTGTATTACTTGAAAGGACCTCATTCTATGGTTATCTACTTCCAAATGATATTAAAAGTTATTTTAGATGAATTTGACTGATTTTCTGCTGCCTCCGTCATTTTATTAAAAAATCTTCATTTGGTCTTTAACTAGATTTGATCTGAACAAATAGATTGTTGAAATGATGGAATTCCTTTGTGAGTCAAGTGTTTGCCAATGGCCTGGGAGACGGCGGTTCAATCTCAAGTCAAGTCATACCAAAGATTCAAAAAATGGTACTTGATTCCACCTTTCTTAACACTCAGCATTATAAAGTATGGATCAAAGGTTAAGTGGGGCAATCCAGAGAAAGTAGTAGTGCCCACCCTTACACTTTGATGTAGTCGTTAATAAAAAGGGAGCCTTTGGATTGCCCCCTCATCTATGGTCGCCATCTTTACTTATATAAATGCAACATAGGGTTTCAGTCAGTCAACAATGATAAAAAATGAATGTTGGACATGTTTCATTAATATTTGCTGATATTCATGGGGAATTGGTTCTCATTGTGATTAATATAACGAGGAAGTAAAACTAATTATTGGGGGAAGTGTTGAATTCTTAGAAAAAAATCACTAGTTCAGTTGATAGTAATTTATCTATTTTGAAATTGCTTTTAGAAAAAAAATTCTGAAATTTGCCTGTAAGATTTTTTAATATAAAAATCTCTGATTAATGAGCATAATATATATATATACCAACAATATTCTCCGCCGAAATAAATTTATTATGACGGCTTAACCGAGTTTGAGTTTCCATTTAATTGTACTATATACACTCTGAATGTGAATTTTGTTATACCCTAGAGAATGAATAGGGAACTAACAATAGCCATACATTGAGCACTCTCATAGATTTATATGATTACCCTCATATATTCTATGTATAAAAAAATAATCCACACCTACTGTCCTTGGACACTAACTGGATAATTTAGTTATGTATATATATATATATATATATATATATATATACACACACACACAAGCACATAATACTTAGTCACCATCCAGATAAGAGTAAGAGATTTGCTTCATTTTTCTTATTGAACACTCAAGTTTCAAAATTGTTTTTAATTAGTTACAATTCAACTATATTTCTTTAGTCTTTCCTTCTCCCAACTGCTAAGATGTTGTATTTTGGGATTTAACTGCTCAATAAAAAAAATGTAGCATGACTGAAATTTACTTTTATATGGATAATGAATGTATTACATTTTTATATATTTTTTGTATGTCAAAACAAAGTTAACAATTTTCATGTGTAAGCTATTCAGTACTAGCTCTAAAAAATATTTTTTTCATTTGTCAGGATATATCAATATGCAAGATTTAGTTGGAAATTTTGAAATTTCAAATTTCCCGCTTTTTTTCTCAAAAGCTCATAACAGCAGTAACTTAGTAGTTTTTTGAGAGAGAGAAAAGTTATTGTGTGTAAAATGAATTACCGCTGATAATGAAAAGCAGTTGAGAAGAAAATGTTGAACAGTCTTATCTAAAATCTAAGTTCAATTAAACTAAACTTAAGAAATCTTGTTAGAAAATTAAAAAAAAATAATCAATAGAAATTGTTAAAAAGAACATTGTGGTTTTTAATGAAATATATTTAAGAAGAAATATATTTACACAAGAAAAGTAGTCCAACCACACCTGTATAGAACTGTTTGGGTTGAGGTAAAAGTAGGATTTATAATGTAGATTTTTTAATGTTTATTTTTATTTTTTTTCAAAGCAGACAGGCCCTTCCCACTAAAATATTGGTATGTTTTCCTGCCCACATCTTCCCAAACACTTATTTTAGGTTGTACTACTTAGTAAATACTGAGAATTTAACCCAGTTAAAAAATTTAATTTGTGACTGATTTTTACATACATATGTACTTACCATTCTGGTCAATTTAGATTTGAAAAGAAATTCACTTTGGTGTTTACAGGAATAATTTTTCTTTTGTTAGTTTTATTTAGTGTGGGTGTGTATTTTGCCTGGGATTTATTTTTATTAACTTTTTTTTGACAAGTCATTCATGGGAATAAGTGAAATTACCATTTGGCTCCTTCAAGTCTTGTTTCTTTCTTCTTGAAGTCCAATTAGTCTGTTTTGTTTAGAAATTAGTATTAATTTCTTTTACTTTTAAAAAAAATTAAAATGGTATCTTTTGCTGCTAAAGATTAAAACACACAGATGAAATTCACTTGAGTCTTTAAATACTCTGATTGTATTTTCTGCCGAAGGGTAGTCCCCCCCCCCAAAGTGTGTGTGGGATAAGAGCCCCCCTCCTCCTCAATGGTATGACACTAAACTGCATCTGATGGTGATAGTCTAGTTTTTAGGAGTGTTAAGAACCACTTCATTGGCATTACTTTCTGGTCCACTCTAAGTTGGTAGTATCTTTTAGGGTTTTATCTGTAGATAAAATTGATTGTTTAAAAAAACTTAAGAAATAACTGCACTGAAAATATGAATATGAACTTACAATCAATGCTATTTCCTAATCTCTGGACATAAAATAACCCTGCACAAGTTGACATACTGTTAAAGTCAACAGCTGTAAATGTTTTACTTTACATTGACAATTTTAATGTATCAGTTGTTTAAATTTCAAGGAACTGATATTTAGACAAGTGTAACAAACATATCTCCCATGCATGTGAGACACACACACACACACACACACACACACACACACACACACACACACACACACACAGTCTTTTATATATAGATTACTATTTTTTTTGTTGGCTGGGGCTGTAGAATATGCTGACTGCATCTCTGCAGAGGGGTAAGACCCCTGAATGAGTGTCCTGAATATAAGACTAAACCATCTGATGGTGAGGCTTCAGTTCTGGAGATTTGAAGAATGTGGTGTACCTCTTCATTACCATTACTTCCTGGTCCATTCTACCTCAAAGTGTGTGGTAGTACCTTTTAGTCCCATCTATTGGTCAAATAGAACTGTTTAACCAAATGAACTTTGTCTTGTTTAAAAAATGTTATCTACAGACTATTTACTTGAAAATCATGTATAAACAGGGTTTGCCATTAAATAACCATCAACAGTTGATATGCCATTAAAGCACCAAACCAATCCAAAATATTGTTGCTTTTTATTAGCCTTGTGCAGAGATTGGGAACTTGTAACTTTGTCTATAATTGACTTTCAAAACCATCAAGTTTGGCCTTTCATAGCATTGTAGAATTAAAATTATGGACCACCACTTTATAATCTGATATTTAAATGTTTTCTCTCAAAAAGAAATCTCAACAAATAGATGTTAAAGGATAAGTAAACTTAATTTCTTTCCAGTGGTATATATTAAATTAAGAATAAGTTTAAACTTTAGGTTTGATTGTAAACATAAAAATTTCAATGAAATGTTGTTTTATCAGTCAATAAAATGTTCAGTATTGTCTTTAAACATGAAAAGGTGCCTCACCTTTGGCCGAGTGTGGTGATAAAAATGGAGAAAAACAATCAATTATGAAAATATTACCATATTTCTAATGCTAACTTAAAAACAAAATGGATATAGATTGATCTACTTTTCATAGTGAACAGCTAAGTCAGATATTGCTTAACATCCTCATCCTTAGATTGGTTTTGGTGTTGAAGATGGTGAGTATGTTTAATTGCCAAAATTAGTGGTAATTATCGATATCTGTCAACATGTTCCTGGCCATTATTCTTCCTCAGTTCGTGGTGGACATGTTGCCAGAAATTCTGATTACAACAAAATAGCTTAAAGTATTATTGTAAGTGTGATTAAGTGACAAAACATTCCATTGGACTTGATACACTAAAAAATTCTGCTGGGTATTCTTAAAAATGTTGAACTAGATTTCTCAATAATTTATTCATTTATGTATGTATATATGTATATACAGTAACATTCAAATATATAATACTGCATGCTGTATGAGTGCTTAACAGTGCTGTTAAAGATATAAATTGTGAGACTGCTTACACGGTAATCTGTTTCTAGTTGTTAAGGCTTGTGCAAGGTTAACCATACTTTTTAGATGAGCTGATAACAGAAGAATTGTGCACCAGTTTGCAATAGATTCTTTGAACAACACTGCTTGGCTTTTGAATTCCGTTTTTGTTTGTTTCTTCTAGACTTGGCTGCCTTACCAATTCTAAAGATCCTAGTCTGCTATATATATATATATATATATATATATATATATATATATATATGAAAACAATATTTAACTTTGCAATAAAACAATTTTTCCCCTTTAGGCTATTTAAGGGGGTGAGATGTTTATTTTCTAAACCTTGAGAGTATTAGGGGAGTATTAGCCAAAGTTGCTCGTTATTCCCTTGTTTTTCTTAATTGTTTTTGTCTTGTCTTTAAAGACTTTGGGGCATATATATTGTGGGTGTGCTACTCCCCACCCCACCAAAGATGGTAGATTCATTATAAATATCAAACTCACTCAATAATCATTGATCATAATGTGAAACTAATTTTTCTGTCCCTTTTTATTAAATATTTTGGCAGTTGTTTCTGAGAGAGCACTGCACCCTTCCCCACTCTCCAGCAGCTCCTTGTATGATAGGGCTCTCGGGTGAGTGGATGGTGGAAGAAGAGTTATGAAAATAATGGATAAAGAGTGAGCGATATTCCAACAGCACACATCCTGTGTTTATGTGGTATGAGGCTGCCTGTATAGATTTACTGAATGAATGAAAATTATGGAAAAGTTTTTTTTTTTTTCTAAGTTGGAGCACACTGAGCTCTGCAGACCTGGTAAGACAACCAATCTAGAAGAAGGAAAACTTAATAGTTGTCTCTCCTGAACGTTATTTAATTTTATGCAGTCTGTCATTCGGGTGTTAAAATATTTACTTTTCTATGAAATAAAGTCTCTGGAAAACTTTGAGCAAAGCTTATACCAGTTGTAGAGTAGGCTGGGCTCTTTTGGTTAGGTAACCAACTTAGAAGGAAAACTGTTGACTTCATTCCCAATATCAAGCTTATATTGTGTGAAGGATTGCTAGATACCCAGCAGGATTAAAATGAAAGCAAAGAAAGACTTGTTAAAATGTGGATGACCCTCTCGGTAGATCAACAAATTTCTAGCAACTCTTTAAGGTTTGGTGACCAGTTTGAAAGTTCAAACATGAAATATGAAACTAAAGATAAAACTGAGGTAATCTGAAACATTTTTATTATGTTCCACTGTCGAAAGCCTTTTTGTTTCCTACCTGTTAAAATTGGGTCTTTAGTGTTTTCATTTGACAGCTTTGTTGTCATGTTTATTGTATATTCAGTGGTTCTTGCTTTCACAATTCCAGTTATCAGTCATCAACCCTAAATATAATCCCAGCTATGTGTTAAATAGTACCACTACTATTCATCTAGGGGAATAGGTTTGGCATTAAATAACCTGCCAAGGTTGATATGCCATTAAACAAAGAAACCAAACTTAAATATAATCAATAAATTCTGCTTTAATAATTGTCTCAAAGCAAAATTATTGTGATGCTGGTAGTTTAATTAGGCTGAAGAAAAGCTATAAAGTGAAATGGTAAGAATGAATCTTCTGTTAGAACTAATATATGAAGTATATTCAGAAAGTCTTAGAATTGAAGCTGTATTTACCAAAATGCAAGTAAACAATGAATGAAATATTAATTTTCTTTAAAATCGTCCCTTTGGGATTCAACACGCCTATTCCAACTTTTCATGAACTGAAGCACCTCTTAAAACTCCTTCCACCCTTCTGCCAAGGACAGGATGCAACACAAAGACACTATTTATTTGAGAACAACTAGTTTGAATTCAAAGTTTTCTTTCTCCTAGACTGGTTGTACAAAAACTAAAGAACTCAGTCAGCCCTACTATTTACTTCTAGAAAAAGAGAGAAGTGATAGATTCATGGCCTTCCCAAGGGTATTAGCATAAAGTGAAATAAAATGCACACAGGATTTGAACCAGGATTGCTGAGTCCATTCCCTATGACAATAACTATTTTGCCATCTGTGTTTTCACAAACTGCTCATTAAACTTGACATGTAAAATGCAATTATTTAGTTTTAATATTCAGGAAGTACTAACCCAGTCAGTGGGGGTGGGTAGCTGTAGGATATGCTGATTGCTTTTCTGCTGTATATGACACTAGACCATCTAGCTTAGTCATCTAGGGCTATAGAATAAGCTGACTGCATCTCTGCAGAAGGGTAAGACCCTCCTAACAAGTGCCCCAGATATGACTCTAAACCAGGGGTGGGCAGGCTGTGGCCCACTGCACTGTTCTGTGTGGCCCGCAGGAGCCTCTAAAAAAATGAAAAATAAACACTTGCACTTGAATAGACTAAATTCTTTGATTTTAAAAGATGTGGCCCTTTGATAATTCGTAACCTTGTGATGTGGCATTCCCATCAAAAAGTTTACCCATCCCTACACTAAACCATCCAGTTCTGGAGCTTTGGAGAATATGGAGTAGCTCTTCATTACCATTACTCTCAGATCCACTCTGACTCAGAAGGGTAGTGACTATTTGGGTCCCATCTATGGGTCAAATAAGACTATTCAATCCTTAACTAGAGATTCTTATTAATATTAAATTGAATTATTAGTGTTAAATAGGAATCCTTAAAACCATTTAACTGCAAGCAAATACCAATATCTAAAACCATTTAACTGTGTGCAAACAAATGAAGTCTCTCATTTAAAAATGTCACCTGCACTATATATATATATATATATATATATATATATATATATATATATATATATATATATATATATAAAACAAGATTTGGTATTAAATAACCTATGAGGTTTGATATGCCATAAAACACAACCAACCAACAAGTATTGAATATAAACAAGAAAATTGAGAGGAATATAGTTTTTATATATATATATATATATATATATATATATATATATATATATATATATATATATATATATTTTTTTTTTTTTTTTTTTAAAGTACAATGCAGTTGTAAAGTCTCAAATATGATCTTTTTTGATATCTTTGGGCTTATGGGTTTATATTTTAATATTGTTCATATAATAAACAATCAATATTAGAATATTAACCCACAAATTTATCTTTTGAGTATCAATTAGGAATTAGTTATAAGAAAAAGTATTCTATTCACTAAGAGTTTGTATATTGATAGTGTTATATTAAACACTTTATATTAAACGTCTTTGTATATTAATATTGTTATATTAAACATTTTTTTATGTTTACTGCTGTTTAGTTTTAGTTTTTATATGACTGATATTTCAAGCAGTTAATATATAAACTAAAATAATTGTTACTTCATGTATAACTATTAGTTACTTTGTGTGTTTTTTTATGAAAGAAAAAGATAATTTTCAGACAGAAATTTGTTGAAAGTAATTTTTATTATTTCATAAGAAAATACATGAAACTGATATTCACAGATGACTCTAGAAGGTTTATACTGCTCTGCTTACTGGCATATGAACCCTTTATTTTATTCAACATTCTTAAGTGATAGTTTTTTTTTTTTTTTTTTTTTTTTTTTTTTGCATCTATCTTTATTATATATAATCATCAAGTCATACTGACAGCATGGATTTTGCTGACACTTACTTTCCATCCGTCCCTATCATCTATCACCCCTGGCAGGTCTTCCAAATTACATCCTGATATACATAAGTTCTTGCTGGTTGCCCAACACTGGCATGTCCATGTGTAAGGGTCCATTGAAGAATGTCACGAGTTTGTCCTTGCTTCTCTAGTTGCATTCCACATGTCTTGTGAATCTTACTTGGATGGTTTTTGAGATGGAAGTTAAGTGGTCATACAGCTGTTTCATGGGGTGTTGCTTCCAGGATTTGTTCAAAATAGCTTGTAGCATTCTTGTGTAATTCTCATCGAATTTTTTGTCTGTGTTTGCGTCCATGTGGTACATCCATACAGTAGTATTGAGACAGCCACAGTTGGTAAGGTTGATCCTTGCGTATGTATATAATTGTATTTCAGAAAAAATATCAGGTCATAAATATGTTTCTGGGAGCAATACATTTAAAATTAATTTGTTTTGGAATAATTTTTTGGGGTTTGCATCTACACTGAACATTTTTTTTAAATAATGTAAATTCTTGATATTACAGAAATAACTATGAAATGCTAATTGAAATCCTTCAGTTCTTCCTAAACAGAAGCACCAGTATCATAATGAAATTCTTTATGGAAATCCAACTTGTTTATAGTCATTATATAATCCATTATCTTTTCATCTGGATTGTAGGTGTACCTAATAAATGTGTATTTGTTGCTAAAGAAGCTTGAATTACTTTATGTATATCCTTGGTTATGATCCACCCCTTCCTCAAAATGGTCAGTCTAGTGTTTTTAAAACTTTAACTTGTGTTTAAATAATTTATAACAGTGACTGCAGTTTACAGGTAAATGGTGAATCATAGTAGTTTAATCTTAGAAAGTTTCTGTGCTTCTAGAGAGTGTGCAAAATATATCCAGGTGTTTTGTGTCAGAAATTGCCTAACGTCTTGTGGGCTCTGAGATACCGACTAAAGTTATCAGTAAATAAATGAAGAATCCAAGGATCACTGGTTAAAAATCATTTGCTTTTCCCCCTTTTTTTTTCTTTTAGATCTGTTATTCCAAGTACAGTTCAGAGGAGTTAGTGTTGATGAAAGATAAAAAGGATTACTTCAGTAATGGTGTTTTTTTTTTTTTTTTTTTCTTTTCAGTGTACCCTTTGACCTCTGAGAATTGAATTGTGAAATTTTTCTGTCTTTTTTGGTTGCTTTGAATATCATCAATCTGAGGAAATTTACTATGTAGACTTCTATACAAGTTGACTTTTGAAGAATCAGTTTTTTGGGGCAAAAAATTGGAGTCAATTTTTAAATGAGTAGTTTTTGTAAGGTTAAAATGTAAGCCTATTACAAATCTCTAGGATTAACCCTTTTGGCTTCAAAAATTAATTTTGAAGAACTAACTTTTTTGCCAAAAAATTGGTGTCAACTTTTAAATGAGTAATTTTAAGTTGAAATGCAAGAATAAGAAAGAGTTGGAGCAGCTCATTTCTAAAATTAATGATTTCTTGACAATAAATCAAGGATGATTGGCCTAGACATGAGATTAACTTTAATCATGAATTATTTTTTAATGTTTTTTTTAATTGGATTGCATTTAGTTTTAAGTTTAGAATATAAGACATCTAAGTAAGTAAGTGAAGTTGGCGACCTTTGTTGAGGGTGACCTGAAGACTCCCTTTTCAATAGCTACTACATGGTGTTGTCGGGGAGGGCGCTACTACATGGTGTTGTCGGGGAGGGCGCTACTACATTCCCTGGATTGCTCCACTTTACCCTTGCTCTTTACCTTATAGTGCTGACTGTTAAGCAAGACAGAATCAAGCACCATTTTTTTTTTTTTTTTTTTTTTTTTTTTTTTTTGAGTCTTTGGTATGACTCAACCTGGGATTGAACTGTGTTCTCCCGGATCATTGGTGAATACTCTACTCATTACACCAATGGCCTGAAATTAGTTATTTACTAAGTTTAGCTCAAGACGAAAAGTAATAGGTACTCACTGTATAGAGAGTTAAATGAGAACTTAAGAATTTTCTTGTATGTTTTTGAAGTTCTCATAATGCTAACCCATCCCCTCTGCCATGGGAAGGATGTAACTTGAGGTCAATTTTTAAGTGGAGTACAGCTGGTTTGAATTCATTGTTTTCTTTCTTGCTATCAACCACTGCTGGACAAAAGTCTTTCTCAATGTCTTCTGTGATGTTCTTGATTGTGCTATTCTCTATCATGTCTTACTAGCAAACTTCATTATCCTATCATTGCATCTTCCATTAGATCTTTTCCTTCTATGATTGTTATTTCTTGGGCATCATTCTACTAACCTTTCGCACCATCACAGTATCAAACCAAATAACAGAAAGAAATCAATAATATAATTCCAACAAATTTAAAACAAAACACTTATACTCTTACTTAACATTCCACTCACAAAAAATCCTTTAATAACCAAATCCAGATTTATTTATTTATTTATATATATATATATATATATATATATATATATATATATATATATATATATATATATATATATATATATATATATATATATATATTTATATATATAAACTTAGTAACCCTACATGAAAGCCCTTTTCACCTTTTGAAACATTCAACAAGTTTTAGCATTGGGTTGGTATGCCATTAAACAATCCAATCCAATCATCTCTGTTGTCATTCTCTCTTGCTAGGTGGCCCACTTTTTGCTTTTTAACCCCTTGTCTACTAGGTGCACAAGCTTCAAATGTACCTCTCCACCTCCAACAACCATATGTTCAGGCTGAAAACTATAATCTGTATCCTTTGCAAGCCAGAACATTGGAAACATGATACTTCAAATTATGAATAATATGATTGTCACTTCCTTGAACACAAGTACAGCAGATTGCTTTGCAATGAATTTTTCACCAATGCATGAAAGCGAGTCTATTCAAGATTAGTAGATAATGTTAATATCTTCTATGATATCTCTTAGTCTGCTTTCTGATTAATATTGATTGTTTATCTCTTGGTTATTCCTAGCATTGTTCTTTCTCTGTCTGATTCATGTTTTCATAATTTAAATTTCCTTATTTTACATCCATAAGTCATAACTGGTATTATGAAATAGTTGTATACTTTAAACACTAAAAATCTGTTGGTCATTGTCTATTTTTATTAAATTTCTACCAGCTTATATATCTGTAGAGGAAATTAGGTTTAAAAAAATCTCCAGAATTCTATTTTCTTTGGAGATTCTCTTCCTCGGATTTTGGTAGTTAAGAAGATTCAGTGATGAATTAAGGTCATCAATTGTTATTGATATCTTATTTTTAACATGATTTACTGTGTAATTTAAAATATGAGAATAATTTTAGCATTCAACTACATTTTTTTTCTTAATACATTAAATATCTGTGCCTGTACTAGTTTGCGCAGTTGATACTCAACAATTGGTCATTCTACAAAAACCAAAATATTTTCTCTTTATTGGTTGTATTTTTCAAAACAAATATCTTTGACCCAAGTTCATATCTTTATTTAAATATCTGTTTCAAAGTGACTATAACCAGTGATTTCTTTTTATTTATTGATAAATGGGTGTATTAGTTTCAGATTAAATAACTATTTGATAAGATAAAAATTTATTTGTGTCTCTTGTTTGCCTAGAAGAAAGAAAAAACAGGATTCCTATTAGGTCAAGTGTTTGCATAATTTATGATCAGGCACTTAATACTTCTAAAAATGTGCTGATACTCTCTTTTGTATAAGTTGGCACTGGTACATAATCTGAGATATTGCAAAAGAAAGTCATATACAAGCTGTTTTTTTTTCTTTCTCTCTTTTTAGTATTTCCAACTATATAATATGCACCAATAATTTGGCAAACAATATTTAAGGAAAAAGACCCACACTGAACCTCCAATTTTCATGAACATTTTAAGCTTCCTGTAATAAGGTATTGAAGTGGCACTGTGAGAGTCTCCTTGGTGTAATGGTTAAAGTACTGGACTGTGGCTTCAAAGTAAATGAATTCAAACTCCAGTTGTGCTATTATGTTCACTTTTGGATTAATACTCTTTGGGGAAAGGTATAAATCCTCCTTATCTCCCCAGCTATGGATTAAATAGTATCATTGCTGTTCTTCTTCAACAGCGGATTTGGCATCAACTAACCCACAAAGATTGATAGGCCATTAAACAAGGAAACCAAATCTGAAAACAAATGATAGCATTGAGGGGAAATTTCATGGAATACATTGTATAAAGTTTTGATTTCAATGAATACATCTTTTAAATGTGTTGGTATGAGTCGACAGTAAAGTTCTATGGTTAGTTTCATCAGATGGCTTTGCCTTTAAATAACCCACAAAGGTTGATAGGTCATTGAATAAAGAATCCAAATGAAGTGATATAGGCCTATTGGATTAATTAGTGCTAAGGAGGACATTTATTTTTGTCCCCACTCACCAAGGTTTAATATTAGCCTTAGTATATTCAATGATGCATATAAATAGATGGAAGACAAGATAAAGCTAATTTATACACATAGAAACATTTGATTCATACCGAACATGCATGAAGAAGTATTGACAAGAATAGACAAACATGTATGATTATAAACAAATAAAAAAAAAAAAAAGTTCAATTAAAAAAATGCAACTGGAACATTTGAAAATATGATTCAAATGAAACATTTACTAATAAATGAAGTTTTGGCATTAAATAACCCATAAGGAGTTGATATGCTGTTAAATAAACCAACCAATAAACCAATTTTATTTATCTTTACTCATCAGTCTTCACACTATAAAATAGGGGTTTCCAAATGTTTTTGGACTGCCGCCCTCTTGGCACCTAGACCACACTTCTGTTGCCCTCCCCTGTCACACACACACACACACACACATATAACAAACACATACCTCTTTCTTTGTATTAGGTCTCCTGCAAATTTAAAACAATGAAGTCCATGATCATATCTATTTTGAGTGTAGATAGTTTTTTCCTGTTCTAAATTATACCCTTAAGTAATAAAAGTTGTAGTTGTTATTAAGCTTAAAATAAATGGGGGGGGGGGAAACATTTAATATTTTACTTATTAAGCTACATTCTTTATTGGTGTAATTAAAAAGGAATAATTATTATAATATGCATTATTTATTAATGTGTAAGAAGGACAGGTGTAAAAAGGCGTCTCCGTATGCAGAGTGTGATATAGTCTGAGTTCTTTGTATTTTGAAAATGGTAGCAGAGTGTAGTTTAACCCATTGTCAAAATACAAAGAACTCGGACTGTATCACACTCTGTATATGGAGACGCCTTTTTACACCCGTTCTTCTTACATTCTCACATAAACCAATATGGCTGTTTGTTTACTTCCGGTCCTAGCAAAATACTTTCTTTTCTAGAGAGTATCAGGGGAGGTCACTTGCATGGCTCAACAATATGGTTAAAAAAATAAGTGATCGAAATAAGTAAATGCTTCCCCTGTGAAATAATTTTACTTCCTAACTTCTTACAAGTCACTTTCCCTTCCTGAAACATTATTTTAAATCCATAATAATCCACAAGCTTTTGCTCTATCAAGTTTATACATATTTGTTTATATAGCAAAAACAAAACTGGTGATTGTCAGCAAATGTCAATTATAACTCTTCAGTTGAAGAGATTCAGTTTTTAAAGCATGATGTAAATTAGCTTATTCACTGCCATTGCTCTTTTAATATTTTGAAAATTCAATGCATTTCATTTTTGGCTAAAGAATTAAAATGCTTGTAATTCAAGCAGTAACAATGGCAAATTCATATCTATATAGCATTAAGATACAATAATAATCTTACAGACTTAATAGAGGTTTTAATATTCAGTTGGTGAATAATTATAATTTGATATATTGTAGGATTGTGTACACTCAAAGTCAATGACACTTAGTAACCCAGTTTCTTGTCTATGCAATCATTGGACTGATGGTCATGTTGGCAAGAAACGTCATCAGGCACTGTTGACTTTCTTTATACTATCCTAACTTAGATATATATATATATATGCTCTATCACCAATTTAAGCACTGCTTATATATATAATGTGATCTCCTTAATATCAAGTAAAACTCAACAGATGTAATCCGTTATAAATTTATTTCAACAACCTTTTTTTTTTTTTTTTTTTTTTTTAAAGATTGTTTCTTCAGATTGTAAACAATTTTTGATGAAGTTTTTACTGTTATATTAGGGAATATGTACCTAAAGTTAGACATTTAAGGAATTATAAATCAATATTCGTAAAAAAAAAAAAGGGAAAGATATACTTTACATAATGTATCAATAACCATACATTGAGCACTCTATTAGAATATATTGATATTCTATATAGATTGTTCCTTTTAAGTTTATTCTTAGACTTAACATTATATATATATATATATCCACACACGTGAATGAAAAAGGCGTTTTTGAAGGAAATGTAGCTATCAGCTGGTGCTGTCGACTCTATGCCAACTGCATCTCTGCTGAGGGGCAAGACCAAATCCCCTGCCCCTGACACGTGTCATGGATATGATGGTAAGGCTCCAGTCTTAAAGCTTTGGGGAATTTAGAGTTCTCCTTCATTGCCATTACTCCCAGGTCCTATTTGACCTATAGTGGTAGTACTATCTATGGCTCTAATAGAATTATTTAATTATTTTCTGTACTTTAAACTGTTTTATGATGTGCAAACAAATGACTGAAGTTCAATTGAATTATTTGTATTACATAGAAAGTCTTGGAGGCATTTAACTGTGTGCAAACAAATGAGCTCTGACTTGTTTAAAAATGTTACCTGCAAGCTTTTTGTTTACAAATCATATATAAAGAGGATTTGACATTAAATTACCCACAAAGGTTCATATGCCATAAAACATAACCTAACAACTTTGATTTTATCTCAAGTTTTATATTCAGAAGAGTTGAACCAAAAAAAAAAAATAAATAAACAGCCATATAAACTTTTTGATATTTTTAAGTATGACATAATTGCAAAGTTACTTTATTATTTTAATCTTTTTTTTTTTTTTTTTTTTTTTGT